>CM062807.1:751796559-752095991 GCA_031772625.1 Pinus tabuliformis | reverse complement strand
TTTCTTCATTAGCAAGGTGCCACAGTGCCTCATTTGCACAACTCCACACTTTCACAGTCTCTATTTCTTGTTTGAATGGTCACAACAGGGTTGTTCCTTGATGGCACAAATTCGGTTTCTGTCATACCACGTTAAATAAGGTTTGGCACAACTCCTCGGTCTTTGTCACAACAACTTGAGGAAGGACAGGTCCTCGTTGGCACAGTGGTTTCAGTGAGTTAGAGTCTCACCCCTGCAAAGAACCCTTATGCAGTGAAGTGCATATTTTGAATATTCACAAGGTGAAGGAAGTAATAACAAACAGTGAAGGCATATTCTTTCAGATTCTAATGGAAATTCACACAATGATAACTTGGACAGAGGCAGTAAGTAGCAACCAGTAACTCAAGGTGTCATCCCGTACAACAGTGATGGACAAAGCAAACAAATGAAGTACAACTAATCTTGAAACAAGTGAAGAGCCCCTTGACAATCAAGTAAGTACATTTTATATTCTCTATACAAAACAACAACAGTATTGGTGTCCTTGGAGTTGGTACTTTTAAACTCAAGGTTGGTGCCTTGGATAGATAGGGTCGAAGCCTTAAAGGTTGGAGCCTCATCAAAACCAAGTTGGAGCTTGGGAACATATTTACATTGTATTTATTCTTGTATACTCAATAAAATTATACTTATACGTTTCTATGATTAAATTGTGAAGAATCTAATTGGTAATAATAACAATTGAAAGAAAACACTGATTCACCCCCTCTCAATATTTCTAACAGGATTAACAAATGCGCCAACCACCTTCCAAGCAACCATGAATTTACTTTTTCACCCATATTTGCAGAAGTTTGTATTAGTTTTCTTCGATGATATTTTAGTCTACAGTAAGACATGGAAGGAACATCTCAAGCCACTGGAAGAAGTATTATTTGTATTAGAGAAGAATCAGTGCTACGCCAAATTATCAAAATGTACTTTTGGGCAAAAGGAAGTTGAATACCTAGGACAAGTTATATCTAGGGAAGGAGTCAAGGTGGATCCCAACAAAATCAAGGCAATCAAAGAATGACCCTATTATCACCCCAAGAAACTCTCCTAGGTTGTATCTCAGAGATGCTCGGGAACATTACAAACTCAACTTAATGTTGGTAATGGATGAATGGAATGAATGATGCTTGTTCAAGCCAGATAACCACTTCTACTTTGCTTGACTCCAGACATGTGTGAACACCCCCAAACTACAAGGCTTTAGACCACCAATTACTCACAGTTTAAGGATTGGGTGAATATGGAGAATACTAACCACACCAGCAAATGCACAAGACCCTGTGATGGCCGGCTGCAACTAGTAAAGGGGTCTGCAAATCTAATTCCCTAATGCACAGACAGGATGACAGCGCTCTGGCATTAAGTGAAAAGAAACCTGAATAATGCATTCACTAATACATACAAGATTTTAACACAGAGGTAGGATGACAGCTCCTCTAATGCCAAACATCAAGAGTTCAGGAAAACAGTATATCAAACACAACCTGGAAAAAGAATAGAAATGGAAAGTGAGCAATTAACAGCAAAAGAGGATTGTATTAGCTGAAAATGAAGACGAGACGCTGCAAGTATAAAAGCAGTTACAGTCTCCAGAGGTTGAACCTTACACCAGAACAACAACCATCAACCCTGATTACATCTTGTTTCTGGGTATATATAGAGTTTGAATTACAAAGGCACTTGGTCATTTTAAGTATGGAGGGGTCATAATTGACCACCAACCGCTTTAACTGCTTGATGGGCTTCTGAGCACGATCGCTTGCTGTAGCAGATGAATTTGATTTCCTCGGGTGCTCTGCTGTCCTCTGAGGTGGCTGGAGTGGGTATAAGATAAAATGCCATGCTTGTTAAATGTAGGTTTCTGCTCGAGCCTTGTCCTTCTTCTTCTTGGGTATACAATCTATTGAATGCGGTGGTTGAGGAACTACTGCAAACAGTACTGAAAACTGGTTATGTTCGTCCTTCGGGTGCACATAGCAGTTAAGGGACGTGAACTACATAGCAGGTGGATGAACTGGATACAGGAACAAGACTGGCCGTCAGATTGAGCAGATGGACGACGGATGCGGCTTGGCAGGGGATACCGGGAGATATGGAAACGGAGTGAACGTGGACCGTTGGATCTCGGGCAGACAGATCCAACGGTCATCGGGCGTCGAGGACGCGTGGTCGTTATAGAGCGGGGAATTGGGATTGAGCGGTAAGTGGTATTGCCCGCACCGCTTTCGGACAATGGGCGGTAAACATACAAGGGCGCGCAATACCATTTAGATGGTGACGCGTGGTGGCGGGGAAACACGAAAACCACTTTTCATCACGAGTTAACGCGCTGTTATTTAGTGGGTGCGAGGAGAGCGAACATTGTCCGATCGTGGCGGAGGTGATCGGACTGTGGGGAAACAAACATGCAGGTTGTTCATTGAATGCGGCGGGGGAACCGTTCGATCGGGATGTGGCGATCGACGGCTATGATTTAAAGGCGACTGTGGGTTCTGGAGGCGCAGGGCCGTGATGATGGCGGTGCTATGGGGCTTTAAGAGACAGGGGCTTATGCCGAGTTTTGGAGGAAAAGCAGAGATAGTGGGGTTAAGGGAGAGAAAGTGGAATGAAGGAGAAGAGGAACGATCACTGCTGCGAGCTCTCTTTGGCCTTCCAAATGTCAAGATATGTATCAGAGCTAACACTGGCTCCTTCTGGGGATGAGATCCTCCCTGTGAGGTCCCAAGAATTGCAGATCATTGCTTTTCCTATGAAAACAAATTAGCAAAACTTCCTAGTGTTCCATTGGGCATGGAGTCTAACTGAGCCTATACTAAAACAGATAAAACACCATATTTACAATTTTAAGGCCCAAAGACCTTAAATAACATAAAATTTCAGAAAACGCCCATTAACTGGGCCATAAAAAACCATCTCTCCTTCCATACTTTGCAGTATGAAAGTACTGTTCCCTTGGATCTGAGAAATGATAAAAGGCCCTGTCTAGAAAGCATCAAACTTCCCATGGTTGCCTTTCTTCTCTTTCAATGCATTCCACTTAAGAACCAAATGTCCAACCTGAAAATTATCTGCCTTTGTTCTTTTGTCAAAAGCTTCCTTAATCTTCTTTTGATGTGCTGCAGACTTTTCAACTAGCTGTTCTCTGATTTGATGTACTCCTGTTGAATCAATGATCTTTTCTGTCATATCTTCTTCCTCATTCTATGCTTCTTGTAGGAACTTTGCCACAGGGAGGGTTAACTGAATCGGGAATACAACTTCAATGCCATATACCAGCTTGAATGGAGAATTCCTTGTGGATTTCTTGGTGGTCACTCTGTCAGCCCACAGTGCATACCTGAGCTTAGAATCCCAATTCTTTTTGTTATCTTCCAACAGCTTTTTAATTATCCTTATTAGACCTTTGTTGGAAGATTCTGCTAGACCATTTCCTTGGGGGTAGTACAGGGTCGAATGAACCAGTTTAATGCCCATTGAGTTACACATGTCCACCAACTCTTTTGCTCTGAAGGCTGCTGCATTGTCTGTAACTAATTTATGTGGGCAACCAAACCTGGTGAAGATATTCTCTGTCAAGAAGCTCATAATCACATGATGATCAACCTTTCTGGTAGGGATTGCTTTAATCCACTTAGTGAAGTAATCAGTCGCTACTAAGATCCTGTTATCACCCCAAGAAACTCTCTTAAGTTGTATATCAGAGATGCATGGGAACATTACAAACTCAACAAAAATGTTGGAAAATTGGTGTATGAATGAAAGAAATACTGCATATTCAAACCAGATAACCACTTCTACTATATTTAACCCCAGACATGGGTGAACACCCCCAGATTACAAGGCTTTAGACCACCAATTACTCAGTTTAAAAAAAAAAATGATGATGGAGAATACTAATCACACCAGCGGATGCACAGGACCCTGATTTTGGAGCATGTATTCTCCAAATAGAAGAATCTTAGAAGGCCGAAATGTTGCTCAGGAAACCAACAGTTCAAGGCGAAGAAGAGCAAGGAAGTCAGGTTTGGGAGATGTTTTTCGATGGAGCATGTTCCAGGGAGACTGTAGGAGCAGGGGTGGTGCTAGTATCTCCACAACAAAAAAGTATTCAGCTGTCTTTTACGCTGGTTTTTCAAGTGACAAACAATATAGTAGAATATGAAGCGCTGCTGTTGGGCTTTAATGCAACAAAAGACAGAGGAATCAAGAATCTGAAAGTGTTTGAAGATGCTGATTTGATTATTCAGCAAGTCAATAAAACATTTTAAGCAAAGCACCCAAGGTTGAAAGCATACAGAGATGAGGTATGGAGAAGTAGGGATTCCTATGATTATTTTTGTATTTCATATATTCCTAGAGGTCAAAATCAGCTTGTTGATTCTCTTGCTGTTTTTGCCAGTCTATTTATACCTCCCATGCCTCCCAAACTAGTTTATGAAGTCCAAATGAAGTATAGCCATTCTTGCCCGATAATGTCCACCATTGGAAAGTTTTTGAAGATGATGATGAATTGAATAGGTTCCTTCAGGTCATTGATGAGTTTTTCAAAATGCAAATTGACCAAGCGAATGAAGCCTTGTTAGAAGATCCCCAGTCCCAGCTTAGAAATAAGATTGACAAAGACAGCATTGTCCAGCTTCCTAGTAACCGTATTCCTAAGGGCCTAATTCCTCTTGAAAGACTGTTTGACCAGAATGATGTGCCTTAAAAAGCTGCCCAAAAAGAAGACCAATCTGCAGTCTGTAAGCATGATATAGGAAGTCCAGGTCAGCCTAGGTATGTGAATTTGTCCACTCATTTGTTTGCTGATCAAAGTGCTGAATACTGCAATTTAATGAGACAATTTGTTGATGTGTTTGCCTGGGAGTATAATGACCTGAAAACTTATGATAAGAGCATAATTCAGCATAAAATCCCTCTGGAGAAAGACACCATTCCTTTCAAACAGAAGCCGAGACCAATAAATCCCATGCTTCTTCCACTGATTGAGAAAGAAATTAAAAAGTTGCTGGCTGCCAAGATCATAATACCTCTCAGATATTCAAAATGGGTAGCCAATCTAGTGGTGGTAAGGAAGAAAAGTGGTGAAATCAGACTGTGTGTTGATTTCAGAAATTTCAATGAAGACAAGTTGTTAGGACATATTGTGTCTGCTGCAGGTGTTCAGAGAGAGTCAAAGAAATTCATACTTTGTCCCTAGATCAAAGAAGGATATTCAATCTTTCTTGGGAAAAATTAATTTTGTCATGAGGTTTATTCCAAATTTTGAAAAATTGGTTAAGCATGTGACCTCGATGTTGAAGAAAGGATCAGAGGTAAGATGGACTGATGCAGCAAGAAAATCATTTGATTCCTTAAAAAAAGCTATTATGGAGGCTCCAACATTAATAAGTCCAGATTACAGCAGGGAGTTTCATATATTTTCTTTTGCCTCTGAAGACACCATTGCAGCAATTTTATTGCAGGCAGATAAAGAAGGTTCAGAATATCTAGTGGCATTTTTCAGCAAGAACTTGAGGTATGCTGAACTGAGGTATGATATTATTGAAAAACATGCATATTCTCTTATCAAATCCTTGAAAGCTTTTAGAGTTTATATCCTTCATTCCAAAATAATTGCATATGTACCATCTGCTGCAATAAAATACGTCTCAACACACCCTGATGCTGATGGAAGAAGGGCGAAATGGATTGCAAAAATGATAGAATCTAATATAGCGCTGAAGCCCACCAAGCTGGTCAGAGGTCAGGGTCTTGCCAAACTATTAGCTAAAGAAAATTGCAGGTCTTTAGATATTGATTTCCTGAGCGCTATTGCAGAAAATGGTCAAGCAGAAGAAGAGGAAACCACTGAAACGGAGAGAAAGTAGTTAGTGGCCGAAAATCTAGCTTCTTGTAACTGGTATGCTGAAATAATTAATTTTTTGCTGAAGCTAGAAATCCCTTCAGGCTTAAGCACAAATCAGGCCAGAACTTTAAAACTTGCAGCAAAGTATTGCATTATGGAAAATCTACTCTACTGGAAGGATCCATCTGGAATATTTTTAAGGTGTCTGGACAAAGAACAGTGAAAAGAAGTTATGCAACAATTTCATAACAACATGTGTGGAGGGAATTATTATTGGAAAACTACAGCCCATAAAATTCTCAGAGCTAGGTATTACTGGCCCACTTTATTTTCTGATGTGTTTTCTTTTGTTAAATTTTGTGACAGGTGCCAAAGATTTGAAGGAAAACAACGGTTGAAATCCCTGCCCCTAAAATCAATTCAGGAAAAATGACCTTTTCAGTAGTGGGGCTTGAATTTTATTGGAGAAATCAATCCACATTCCAGTGGCCACATAGATGTATATAAATGGCCACTGATTATTTTACTAAGTGGATTGAAACAGTCCCTACCAGGAAGACTGATCATAATGTGGTCATGAAGTTTTTAATTGAAAATACCTTCAGCAGATTTGGTTGTCCACATAAGTTAATAATAGATAATGCAGCAGCTTTCAGGGCAAAAGTATTGGTGGAAATGTGTGATTCAATGGGAATTAAACTTGTTCATTCCACCTCTTATTATCCTCAAGGAAATGGTCTCGCAAAATTCTCTAATAAAACTCTGATCAGGATAATTTAAAAATTGTTAGAGGACAATAAAAAGAATTGGGATTCAAAGCTCAAATATGCATTGTGGGCTGACAGAGTAACCATTAAAAAATCCACATGGAATTTTCCTTTCAAGCTGGTATATGGTACTGAGACTGTATTTCCAATTCAGCTAACTCTCCATGTGGCTAAATTCCTTCAAGAAGAGCAGGATGAGGAAGAACATATGGCAAAGAGGATCATTGATTTGGTAGAAATACATCAGATTAGAGAACAGTTGGTTGAAAAGGCTGCTGTACATCAGAGAAAGGTCAAGGAAGCCTTTGACAAAAAGACAAAACAGATAATTTTCAGATTGGTGACTTGGTTTTGGAATGGGATGCACTAAAGGAGAAGAAAGACAATCATGGGAAATTTGATGCTTTCTAGACAGAGCCTTTCATCATTTCACAAATTCAAGGAAACAACACCTTCATACTGAAAAGTATGGGAGGATAGAAAGTTTTTGATGGCTCAGTTAATGGGCGGTTTTTGAAAGTTTATGTTGTTTAAGGTCTTTGGCCTTAAAAGTTATAAATATTGTATTTTTATCAGTTTTAGTATAAATGCAGTAGACTCCATGCCCAATGGAACACTAGGAATTTTGGCTAATTTGTTTTCAGCTGGAAAGGCAATAATTTGCAGGTTTTTGAGACCTCACAGGGAGGCTCTCATCCCCAAAAGGAGCCAGTGTTAGCTCTGCTATATGCTACTGATTTTCCAGGAGAAGGAATAAGTTTAGTACTTGGTTGCTGGCTCAGAGATGGTTTATAATGGGTATCATTGTCTCTCCCTATTTTCCTGGTACCTCCATTTCATTATTCCCTTTCATTTTCCCTTATTTCCCTTTAAACCCCTTTATCCCTGTTTTTGCCTCAAAACCCCTGCTTAAGCCCTTTTTTCGGCTCCTGGGAATTTTTTGTTTTAATCCTTTAAACCCTGTTTAACCTTTTTTTTTTTTTTTTCATGTAGTCCCGGGTGCAAAGCTAAAATTAAGCCTTGGTGATATAACCGCGCATATAATAAAAAAATCATAAATTGGCGGGCCCGTACCTGTCGCATCAACCCCGAAGCACATGTTTATTACCTCGATCGTTCGATCGCGCCCGCCTTATCATCTGACGGTGTGCGCTACCCCTGCTCTGCCAACTTGCTCGACTGTTAACCCGCGGGGAAGTGGTTTCCCGTCGACCATGTGTCATATTTTAATTGCATCGCATCGTTACATACGGAAACCGCCTTTGCCCGTAAAGCGGTGTGGGGAAACCGCTTACCGCCCTTCCGGTACGGTTCCCCGCTCATTAACCCATGTTCACCTCCGCCGCCCGATAGCCGCCCAATCATCCATCTCGCGATTGGACGGCCCACGATCCTCCTTTTCGCCTACTCGCCCGATAGCCTCTCAGATTGAATCTCCACCATTCATTCACATGATCTGACGGCCCTCATTACATCTTCTTTGTCATCTCCCGATAGCTCCTCCCGCGCAATCTCTGTCGTTGATTTTTATCATCCGACGGCTGGGATTTGTTCCACTGTTTAATCTGCCTCTGTGTCTTTCATCGCCTCCTGCCAGTTTCCAATGTAATTTTCGTGTTTATAGCAGTCCTGTGCACCCGAAGAAAAAGGGAGCTCATGGTTAAATACTTAGCGCATTTAATCTGCAACCAACTGCATTTAAAGATAGAATGGCCGAAGGACAGAAAGGACACCCTCAAGTAGTTCAACCATTTAGCAGTTATGGAAATGCATTCAAATCATATTTCACCTGTTCAGGAAGGACATCAAAGTACAGAAAGAGCCATTTTGTTCATTAAAAACAATCAAACTGTATCAAAGACCCATTTTTTATTGTAAGTGCAGCTGGTGGTCAGTTATGACCCCTCCACGCATGGGTTTGCAGAGCAATTTTGTAGTCAACCTCCATATATACCCAGAAGAAGGATGTAATAGAGGGATGAATGTTATTCTTATTGTAGAATTCAACTTCTAGAGACTGTAATTACTGTGTAACCTGCAGCTTCTGGTCTTCATTTCCAGCTAATACAAGCTTCTTTTGCTATTAATTGCTTGCTTTCCATTTCTTCTTCTTTGTTCCAGGCTGTGCCTGTTATGCATTATTTCATGTGTTGTTGATGTTTAGCATTAGAGGCGCTATCATCCCACCTCTGTGTTAGAATCTAGTTGTATCATTGAATTTGTATGCAGGTTTCTGTTGTTTTAATGCTAGAGAGCTGTCATCCTATCTGTGCATTAAGAAATAGATTGACAGACCTTTTAACTGGTTGCAGTTGGCCATCACAGGGTCCTGTGCATCTGCTGGTGTGATTAGTATTCTCCATCATCACTTTTTCTTTAACACAATGAGTAATTGGTGGTCTAAAGCCTTGTAGTCTGGGGGTGTTCACCCATGTCTGGGGTTAAATATAGTATAAGTGGTTATCTGGCTTGAATATGCAGTATTTCTTTTATTCATCCACCAATTTTCCAACATTTTTGTTGATTTTGTAATGTTCCTGAGCATCTTTGATATACAACCTATGAGAGTTTCTTGGGGTGATAACGTTAATTGGCGCCATTGCCGGGGAGAGGAGAATTGAAGCTCAGCTTCCTTGGGAGAATGACACAGCTTCAAGCTTTGATGATCGACAAGGTTTGAACACAGTTTTTGGTTGTAATCCTCTATCTGACGACTCCATATTGAAGTTTTGGCTCAGTTTGTGAGACACACTCGAAGAAATCCTCAGAAATCTCCTGTTGAATCAGTGCCTGAACCTGAGAAGACTGTCAAATCGAAAAAAGCATCACAGAAAGGGGCATCAGGATTAGGGAAGCCTAAAAAATCTCATTCATCTTTGAAAGATAAAGTTATTGCTGAAGATTTACAGCTTGAAGATTTAGAGCACAACACTGTTAATAAGGAAAAACCTTCAGAGATTAGTTCAGCCCCTTGTGCAGTTAGTTCCCCTTTGAATCTCAGTCCAAAGAAAGTTTTCCATTCAGTCCAAAACATCCTTTTATCTCTGCCATCCATCACATTACTCCCTACCATTCAATCTGCTAGTATTCTTCCAAATATTCCAATCATGGCAGGACAACAAGTATCTACAAGGATAGAAAGAATTGTAGCCGCCAGATATGGACCTTTAGTTCTGCCTGTTCCTATAAATCTTATGCCTGTGGAGGAATATCAAAAATATATGCCTAAGTTCACTGGCATAGAGGGAGTAACAACAGAAGAACACCTAAAAGCTTTTTACAGTTAAGCTAATAATTTAGATATAAGTGAAAATGATGTGTAGATGAGAGTTTTTGTCCAGAGCCTTGATGGAGAGGCTAGGAAATGGTTTAGAGAATTACTCCAGAGATCAATAACAGATATTGAAGCATTAGACGATGCGTTTTTGAAGCAATGGGAGATAAAAAAGACTTGTTGTATTATCATACTGAGTTTGGTAATCTGAATAAGGAAAATGGTGAATCTTTGCCTGATTTTAATAAAAGATTCAATCGAATGTATCGTAAGATACCAGCTGAGGTAAAGCCTACTCCTACCTCTGCCAAACTCACTTATGCCAATGCTTTTGACTCTGATTTCTGCCTGTTATTGAGAGAAAGGAGATGTGCCACTCTAGCTGATATGCAGGATGCAACACTGGAGGTGGAATCCAATATTATGGCTGCAGAAAAGCTTAAAAATCAGGCTGACAGAAGGAGGCAGAGAAATCATGCTTCTACTTCTGCATTATCTTCAGAGCCTAAATTAGACAAAATGACTAAGATGATAGAGTCATTGGCTATTGAAATTTCTAAACTGAAAGTTGAGCAGAACTCAGGGAAAACAAGGCAGCAAAACACATTTGCTCCAAGAAATCCAAATCCATTCAGAAGAGCAAATGAGCAGTTACAAATAATGCAGAGGGGTGAAGATTCAAAAGAAGATCAGAAAGTTAAAGCTCCTTTCCAAAATGTAGTCATGGAGGAAGAACAATTTGAAGAAGATGAGGATGAAATTCACTGCATGGAAGATAAAGGCAGTGCTGCATTTTTGACATTGGCTGAGTATGAACAATCATTGCTGTAGGAACAAGACAATCAAGAATGGGACAGAGGAGCTGTTCTACAAAATGGTGAACAACAGCAGAGATATAACCTGAGGTTGAATGCAAAGAATGTCAAAGAAAATCCTGCACAAAGAGCTGTTGTCCAAACAAAACCACAGAATATCAAGCAGAGAAGACCAGCAGCTGATCCAGTCATCCTCAAAGCTCCAGTTCAAGAGATAAAAAGTTCTGATAAATCATTTTCTTCTTTCAACTTTGAGTCAGAAGTTCAGAAATTGAAAATAGTTGTGCCTCTGGTAGAGTTGGTGAAGAATGAAGTATTTAGAAAGCCTATCCTTGAAGCCCTTGAGCTAGGAACCACACAAACCTCCACTGACTCTGTCAATTTGCAAGATGACAAGCTTGTCATTGTGCTCAGCCCCATGATTGAACCTACTGATAATAATTTTCCATCTTTTTATGTCTTATTGACCATTCATGACAAAATCCTCCATAATTTTCTGTTAGACACACGGGCCAGCCGCAATTTAATGCCTAAAGTTGTCATGGAAGAGTTAGGCCTTGATATCGCTAGACCTTATCATGATTTATTTTCTTTCGATTCAAGGAAGGTGAATCTGTCAATCTAAAAGGTCTGTCAATCTATTTCTTAATGCACAAACAGGATGACAACTCTCTAGCATTAAAACAACAAAAACCTGCATACAAATTCAATGATACAGCTAGATTCTAACACAGAGGTGGGATGACAACTCCTCTAATGCTAAACATCAATAGCACATGAAATAATGCATAACAGACACAACCTGGAACAAAGAAAAAGAAGTGGAAAGTGAGCAATTAATGGCAAAAGAAGCTTGTATTAGCTGGAAATGAAAACCAGAAGCTACAGGTTACACAGTAGTTACAGTTTCCAGAAGTTGAATTTTACAATCAGAATAACATTCATCCCCCTATTACATCTTTCTTCTGGGTATATATGGAGGTTGACTACAAAATTACTCTGTAAACCCATGCGTGGAGGGGTCATAACTGACCAACAATCACACTTACAATCAGAAATGGGTCTCTGATACAACTTGATTGTTTTTAATGAACAAAATGGCTCTTTCTGTACTTTGATGTCCTTCCTGAACATGTGAAATATGATTTGAATGCATTTCCATAACTGCTAAATGTTTGAACTATTCGAGGGTGTCCTTTCTGTCATTCGGCCATTCTGTCTTTAAATGCAGTTGGTTGCAGATTAAATGCGCTGAGTATTTAACCATGAGCTCCCTTTTCTTCGGGTGCACAGGACTGCTATAAACACGAAAATTACATTGGAAACTGGCGGGAGGCGATGAAAGACACAGAGGCAGATTAAACAACAGAACAAATCCCAGCCGTTGGATGATAAAAATCAACGGCGAAGATTGCGCGGGAGGAGCTATCGGGAGATGACAAAGAAGATGCAATGAGGGCCGTCAGATCATGTGAATGAACGGTGGAGATTCGATCTGAGAGGCTATTGGGTGGATAGGCGAAAAGGAGGATCGTGGGCCGTCCGATCGCAGGATGGATGATTGGGCGGCTATCGGGCGGCAGAGGTGAACACGGGCTAACGAGTGGGGAACTGTACCGGAATGGCGGTAAGCGGTTTCCCCGCACCACTTTACAGGCAACGACGGTTTCCATATGTAACGATGTGATGCAATTAAAATATGACACGTGGCCGGCGGGAAACCACTTCCCCGCGGTTAACAGTCGAGTAGGTTGGCGGAGCGGGGGTAGCGCACACTGTCGGATGATAAGGCGGGCGCAATTGGATGGTCAAGGCAATAAACACGTGCTCCGGAGTTGATGCGACAGGTACGGGCGTGCCATTTTATGATTCTTTTATTATATGCACGGTTATATCACCAAGGCTTAATTTTAGCTTTGCGCCCGTGACTACATGAAAAAAAAGGTTAAACAAGGTTTAAACGATTAAAATAAAAAATGCCCGGGAGCCGGAAAAAGTGCTTAAGCGAGGTTTTGAGGTAAAACTAGGGATAAAGGGGTTTAAAGGGAAATAAGAGAAAATGAAAGGGAAGGATAAAATGGAGGTAGCAGGGAAAATAGGGAGAGACAATGATAACCATTATAAACCATCTCTGAGCCAGCAACCAAGGACCAAACTTATTCCTTCTCCTGGAAAATCAGCAACATATAGCAGAGTTAACACTGGCTCCTTCTGGGGATGAGAGCCTCCCTGTGAGGTCTCAAGAACCTGCAGACAATTGCCTTTCCAGCTGAAAACAAATTAGCCAAAATTCCTAGTGTTCCATTGGGCATGGAGTCTACAACATCTATACTAAAATTGATAAAAATACAATATTTACAACCTTTAAGGCCAAGACTTTAAACAACATAACACAAAAACCGCCCATTAACTGGGCCATCAAAAACTGTCTCTCCTCCCGTACTTTTCAGTATGAAGGTGTTGTTCCCTTGAATTTGTGAAATGATGAAAGGCTATGTCCGGAAAGCATCAAATTTCACATGATTGCCTTTCTTCTCCTTTAGTGCATCCCATTTCAAAACCAAGTCACCAATCTGAAAATTATCTGTTTTTGCCTTTGTGTCAAAGCGTGCCTTGTGCTCTCTTGACCTTTCTTAATGTGCAGCAGCCTTTTCAACCAACTGTTCTTTAATCTGGCGTATTTCTGCCAAATCAGCGATCTTCTTTGCCATATGTTCTTCCTCATCCTGCTCTTCTTAAAGGAATTTTGCCACAGGGAGAGTTCGCTGAATTGGAAATACAGCCTCAATACCATATACCAGCTTGAAAGGAGAATTCCTTGTGGATTTTTTAATGGTTACTCTGTCAGCCCACAATGCATACTTGAGCTTTGAATCCCAATTCTTTTTATTGTCCTCTAATAATTTTTTAATTATCCTGATCAGACTTTTATTAGAGGATTTTTCTAGACCATTTCCTTGTGGATAATAAGAGGTGGAATGAACAAGTTTAATGCCCATTGAATCACACATTTCCACCAATACTTTTGCCCTGAAAGCTGCTGCATTATCTGTTATTAACTTATATGGAAAACCAAATCTTCTGAAGATATTTTCAATTAAAAACTTCATGACCACATTATGATCAACCTTCCTGGTAGGGACTGTTTCAATCCACTTAGTGAAATAATCAGTGGCCACTAATATCTATCTATGCTGGCCACTGGAATGTGGATTGATTTCTCCAATAAAATCCAAGCCCCACTGCTGAAAAGGCCCTTCTGTCTGAATTTGTTTTAGGGGCAGGGATTTCAACTGCTGTTTTCCTTCAAATCTTTGGCCCCTGTTGTTTGGTCAATTTAGTGTGTTCTAAATTGCTATTTAAAATGTCAATCCGGGATTCATAAACTGACGAAGTGAAGTGTACTATATGTACAAGATAACCATTTCCTTAGTATTTTGTCGTTTTTGAGTTTTTTTAGTTTGTTTTTGGATTTATTTTTCCCTAATGTGTGATGACGAAAATGAAAGTTAAGTATGGATGGTAATGGTGATTTCTACAGTGATTTTCCCAAACTTAAAAGTGTTCAAAAAGAAAGCTTTAAAACAACTGTAATGAAATCAATTCTTAAGAGGAAGTAAATGTATCAAACAATGAACTAATGACAATGTCCCAGTATCCTTGCTACTGAATGAAAAAGAAAGTAAAAACTGAACTTAAAGCAACTCAAACTAAAAGCAAAGCAACTAATTAACACTACTTCAACTTTTCTGATCCTTTACCCTTCAGCTCAATCTATCTTGTGGGAAGCAATCATGAACAAGTTAAGCAATATGATATCTAAATGGCAAGAAATTAAATTGCATAAAGGAAACTAATCACACTACTTCAACTCTTCTGATCCTTTACCCTTCAGCTCAATCTACCTTATGGGAAGCAATCATGAACAAGTTTAAGCAATATGATATCTAAATGGCAAGAAATTAAATTGCATAAATGAAACTAATCACACTACTTCAACTCTTCTGGTCCTTTACCCTTCAGCTTAATCTACCTTATGGGAAGCAATCATGAATAAGTTAAGCAATATGATAACTAAATCACACTACAATAAATAATATTCTGATTCCTTAATAAAAGAGTCACTTGACTATAAAAAGAAACCATAAACAAATGAGTAGTATGATGTCTAAGTAGCAGAAAATAAATAAGCAAAACACAATTTGAAAAAGGACAGTGCTGGAATTAAACTTCAGAAAATGAAAATTAGCAGGAAGGACAAGATGATCTCATATGTCAATAGTTATCAAAAAGATAAAAATTCGCCCGGGCTGCCTAAGAAAACCTGTAGAAAAGCATTGATCAGCTGACAGCTATAAGAAAACAGAAATGAAAATGTAAACAACAGTGAATTAAAAACATCAAAACAACATGTTATATACAAGCTAATGATTATGAAAACAGAAACATAATAAAATCAAATGAAAACTATACAGGGCTTTAGCGCGCAGGGTCCCTCAGCCAGTGAACGAACAGTCACAAGAATGAACTCAGGAAAGTAGTCTTCTCATGTATTAAAGCAGCAGCAAAATATATAAAATAGAGTACAATGGGGTGATAATAGCAACTGTTCAAAAATTACATCGCAAAAAGCTTCTACACAGCGTTCATCAACGCGTTATTTATAATGAAAAAGTGCTGAAACTAACTAACTGAATCCTATGCTATTAACTGCGTTGCCAAAGACACGTAGATCTCCTCAGCCGAGATCTAGCATAACGGTCATCATGTATATTAAATCTTCAGAGTGGTAGCTGTTGGATTCAGGTTACGGGGATGATCTCCAAGTGTGCCGATGTCTCCGTGGGCTGAGGACTGTGCCACGTAAACTTTCACGTGCTCAAAACAGAGATGTGCCACCGCTAAATTCCTTGGTTGGCTTTGCCTTTGACCCTTGTTGACCGTGACCTTCTATGGATGATTTGGCTGATCTGAAGGGACATGTTCCATGTACCCGTCACCTGTAGCTTGCCCATGTGGCTCGTTTTTTCATAGGACCCCTGTAGCATAGCCTTTAACAAAATGGCTGCGGAATCCTGTGCTGGTTGTGGAAACCTGTGCTCGCTGCGGAAACCTGTGCTGGCTGCGGAAACTGACAAGTTTCCACAGTTGCCTGAACAAAAATCTAAACCAAACAACAGTCATAAGCATAGTTAGAAAACCATGTCAGAAGCTCTTTTTAGACTATAATGCAATGATTTAACAGCTTGATGGATGAAGTAAGTGGAAAAAGAAGGCTGAGAGGGTGTATAGGAAGGTGCAGGTTTGAGGCTCAACATACCCCCACTATGAAGGTGTTGCATGTCCTCATGCAACCAAAATTTAGTTATTTCCCTCTAATCCATATGTTCTGAGGCTTCTGCTAGGACATCTAGCGCTCTTTTCTTCTTCTTTAATGCTAACATCATCCTGGGTTTCCTGACTAGACATTTGAACTTGAGATTAATCAATGCTCTGCTTAACGTTTTGCACTTTTTCTTCAGTTTCTTGTTTTTCTTTTGCCACAGTCTTAAATGGGACATAGTGTTATCATGAACAATCTTATATACTTTGCTCTGCTCTTTGAGTGCTTCATTTTCCTGTTTGATATGCCTATTTAGGACTTCTAATTCAAATACCTCCTGTTTCAAAGACTGAACTTGTGCATCTAGTGGCAGAGTGGTACTCGGTCCTGCAGCTGATTGTTCTAAGCACTCCAGGTAGTTATATACCTCTTGCTGATTAGGGTCTACCTCAGGTGTCTTTCTCGGACTAGGGTCAAAATCTGGTGGAGGAGGAGGACTGCTCTCTCTTTCCGTCCGAAAAGGGCTTTCATCATGTGGAGGACTTGGTTCAATGCTTGGCTGAGCTGGAGATTTCTCAAGTGTCTCTTCACCTAAATCAATAAAGTAAGGCTGTTTTCCTTGGGTTTTATTCACCTTTCCTTTTAGCCTAGTGCAAGATGTACTAATCTTTCTGACAGTGGTTGATAATCCTCCTCTATGGATTGCTCAGGGGATGGATAGACTTCTTGAATGGTTCTTTTGCCTTTTTCTTTCTTCTGTTTCTTATTTTTAGCTCTATCTTCTTCTTCTTTTTGGACAGTTTCTTGAGTTTCTATTGTAGGGGAGTCTTGGACTTTAATGTTCTTTTCTTTCCTCCTACTTTTTCTTGAAATCTTTGGTGGACTGCTTCCAGAGGCCTCAGATGGCTCTTGGAAGTAGTTTTTTGTCAAGAATTGCTCCCAAGTATTTTTAGTTTTCTTCAACTGGTCTTCAATAAGAATTTTTATGAGTCCATGATGGTAGAGATGAGGTTCAATGTTGCCTACGTGTTTTTGAACTGTAAAACTCATCTTTTTCAAACTCAATAGCAGAAAATGAGGCAAATTAAGAATGTGACCCTCTAGGAAATTCATCATTAGTCTAGCATGATACATATACATAGAACCAAAACAACCTTCACACGTGATAAATTTCTGGATGACTAACAGTAGACTAGACCATTCCTCTTTTAGTGCATGAACAGGGATGCCTCTTGTAAATACGGTGGTATCCATACCTTGGTTTTGTAGCATGATTCTCCATATCTGATCGTCCACACTTCTATTTTTAAACCATCTCTCACCTTCTTGAGGTAGGCCTGTGGCAGCTGCTACTGTGGCCTCAGTCACTATAAACTTTAAGTCTCTAATCTCCACTGTTTGTCCATTAAAAGACCGTGCAAAAGCTTTGGTCACTTCCTTGTTATGGCCTTTAAACTTTTGGATAAATCGTAGCCATCTGGCTTTCTTTAGCAATTCCTTAGTTTGAGGATAACCTTCCAAGTATTTCGGTCCTTCCGGCTCTACTCTCAGAAATTTTCTCATTCTATGTTTTAAATTCCAACTGAGAGTTCTTCTGCGTGTGAGGGTTCAGAAAAAGAATGGCTCGGTTACAGGATTTAGGATAGACTGTAGTGGCTACAATCGGGGTTTAGGACAACTGTAGTGGCTACAGTTGGGGTTTAGGATAACTGTAGTGACTGCAGTCGGGGTTTAGAACAAACTGTAGTGGCTGCAGTCGAAAATGGAGAACAGGGAATGGAAGTACCTGAATTACCGGAGGAACAGAGGGTGAGCAGCAGTAAACAAGTTCAAAATAAAATGCGGATGCATGCGAGGAGTATGGTATTAGTGGAGTGGTAAACGAATGGAGTAACGTCGGGGTTCTTTTGAATCGGATGACTGTGTATGAAATTTTTACACGTCTCAACAGACGGCTGCGGAAATTACGGCTAAGAAGAACCGTAACACAATAGGTCACGTCTCAAGAGTACGGGTAATAAATGGAAGTGCAGTGAGTCTTGAGTTTAAATTCGGAATAATCATGAGACCGTTGGAGAAATGAATGCAAGGTGTGTGGAGTGATATCGTGGAATAGGAGTGATAGTGGAGCTATCGTATCAAATCATTGCACATAGTAGAACTTGTTATGGTTTGATAACTATGTGTAATTATGACTTGAATTGTTATTTTATAAGGATTTTTGATCATACCTTTGGAAACTTTGTCATTTCTTGCTCAAGGCTTCTAACCAATTGCTCTTCCTTGATGTCTTGGAGATGTCCCATGTCTTTAGCTCGATTACACCCGCATTTCATGATTATTGTACTAACAGTTGACTGTAAATTTGAAAACAGAGTGACGCTGGCTGCGGAAACTGCTTCTGGCTGCGGAAACGGTTTCCAGCTGCGGAAACTGAGACAACACCCCCTTAACTGCACAAAGATAGTTAGAGAAGAACTAACTGAATGAAAATAATCCTGAAAGAGACTTTTATTGATGAAATGAAATGGAATGAGTGGAATGAAATGAAAAATGAAGTGGAGTGAAGTGAAATGGAAATGAGAATGAGATGGAGGTGAAGTGAAATGGCAAATGAGATGGAGTGAAGATGGAAAGAGAAGGAGAGGAGATTTTTTTTTTGGAAAATATAGAGTGTCAGGTGTCCCTGATTTTCACTCTACATTTTCTGTATAAGACCGCCAATCTATGATTGGTTTTCAGGCTTATACGATTTTTTTTTTTCACTGAAAGAAACAAAGGCTAGGCTGATGGGGGAGAAGGATTCTTCTCCACCAGCCTTATTGCAGAATTTTCCTGGAACATTTTGACAAATTCCTCTTTTGAGAGTGGCTTATGATAAATTTTCAATCGGTGGCCATTCACAATGAGAGGAGTTTGAAATTCATCAATAGTCTTGATTCTTACCGCTCCATTGTTAAAGACTTTGTCAATCTCATATGGCCCAAGCCAATGAGTCTGAAATTTTCCTTTGAAGTCTTTAAACTTGGAATCAAACAGTAACGCCCAATCTCCCTCTTGAAACTTTCTCTCTTTGATGTATCTGTCATGCCACTTAGCTCTTTGATGTTGAACTAGATCAGTCCTTAAAATTGCATCTTGTCTGATCTCATCTAGCTCATTCAGCTGCTCCATTCTGTGCTTTTGGGCTTCTGATAGATTCATCCCCAACTGGACTGCCATCTTGAAAGTCTTGACTTGAAACTCAATGGGGAGCAGGACCTCTTTCCCATAAACAAGTTCATAGGGAGAATGTCTTGTTGTGTTCCTCCATGTAGTTCTGTAGGCCCATAAGGCTTTAGGAAGTCTTTCTGCCCAATCTTTTCTGTGTAGATGAACAGTTTTGGTGATGATGCTTTCAAGAACTTTGTTTGTAGACTCCACTTGACCATTTGCTTGCGGATGGTAAGGAGTAGATTTTCTGTGCTTGATTTTGTATTCTTCCATCAGCTTCTCCATCAAGTTAGATGTAAATTGACTTCCCTGATCTGTCACAATTTCTCTTGGGACACCAAAACGAGTAAAAATATCCTCAAAAAGAAATTGAACAACTGAATTTTCAGTGGCAGAAGGCAATGCTTTGGCTTCTACCCATTTAGTGACATAATCTGCATACCAATATGTACTTTTTTTGTTTAGGTGGTGGATTAATGGATCCAATGAAATCTAAAGCCCATTTTTCAAAGGGTTTGATGAGTACCTGTGGTTGTAATGACATTTCATTTGAAAGAGTCGGTCTCCCAACTCTTTGGCAGCTATCACACCTTCTGACATATTGTTTTGCATCTTTGAAAAGGGAAGGCCAATAATATCCTAATGAAAGGATTTTATAGGCCGTCCTTTTGTCAGCAAAGTGTCCACCGCATGGTTCATCATGACATGCCTTGAGGATGTCAAGCATTTCATCTTCCCGAACACATCTTCTGATCACACAATCTAGCCCTGTTTTAAACAATTCATTAGAAATCCATGAATAACTTGAACTCTCCTAAATATTTTTTCTTTTTTCACCAGGAAATAGATGTGGAGGTAGCTTCCCTGTAACCAAATAGTTAGCAATATCTGCATACCAAGGAGTCTTAGTAGTTACTGCAAACAAATATTCATCTGGAAACTTATCCTCTACAGGAGAATCTTCGTTAGTATTTTGGATTCTAGACAAGTAATCAGCTACTGTATTTTGTTTCCATGGTCTATCAAACATAGTAATATTGAATTCTTGTAAAAGTAAGAGCCATCTTGTAACTCTGCCATTAGTAACAAGTTTATTCATGAGATATCTAATTGCAGAATGATCAGTATGGACAAAAGTTTCATAGCCAGTTATATAGTGTCTAAACTTATTGATTGCATGAACAACAGCTAAGAACTCTTTCTCAGTCACAGTATAGTTTAACTCTGTGGGAGTCAAATTTTTACTGATGTAGTAAATGGCATAAGGAACTAAATCCTTTTGTCCCAAAACAGCTCCTAGAGCTGTATCTGAAGCATCTGTGGAAATATGGAAAGGAAGTTTCCAATTCGGACCTCTCAAAATGGGTGCTTCAGATATTCTTGTTTTCAAAGTTTCAAATGCAGATTGACAATCAGGATCCCATTTGAATTCACAGTCTTTTGTAAGTAATTTGAAGAGTGGAGATGCTATTTTGGTGAAGTTTTCAATAAATCTTCTATAGTATCCAGTAAATCCAAGAAAACTTCTAACATCTTTTTGACAATTTGGAATAGGCAACTTAGAGATGACTTCAACTTTTGATCTATTAACTTTAATCCCATCTCCTGAAATATGATGTCCTAAAACAATCCCTTCAGTAAACATCATAAAGAATTTTTCATGACTTAATGATAGGTTTGTTTCTTTACATCTTATAACGACTTTTTCCAAATTCTCTAATGCCTCTTCAAACGAATTACCATAAATTGTAAAATCATCCATATAAACCTATACACAATCATGGATTAGATCGGAAAAGATTCCTAGTACTGCCCTTTGAAATGTTGCGGGTGCATTACATAATCCGAAAGGAAGTACTCGATAAGCAAAAGTTCCCCATGGACAGGTAAATGTGGTCTTGTCCTGATCCTCAGGTGCTACCTGAATCTGATTGTAACCACTAAAACCATCCAAAAATGAAAAATACTTTTTGCCTGCTAAAGTATCTAATACCTGATCGATAAAGGGTAAAGGAAAGTGATCCTTCAAAGTTGCTTTGTTCAATTCCCTGTAATCAATGCATACCCTCCATTTACCATTCTTTTTAAGTACTATAACCAAAGGAGAAACCCATCGGCTATATGAAATTGGATAAATGAAGTTCACATTAAGTAACTTTTGGAGCTCTTCTTTCACTATCTCCCTAAGGTTTGGATTCATCCTTCTCTGAGGTTGTCTGATTGGTCTACTGTTTTCTTCAATGTAGATGTGATGAATGCAAGTCTTAGGGTCAATACCTTTCATATCGGTATACTCCCATGCAAATGCAGTAGAATGTTTTTGCAAGATTTTGGTTAGTTCTTCCTGTTGTGATCTTTCCAAATTTTTGTTGATATTCAATGTTTTTCCTGGAAAGATCTCAATGGCGGAACTACCAAATTCTTCCATAGAGAAAAGAGACATTTGTATAGATGATAGATACTCAATGTCAGAATCTAAATGAAATTGTGTGTGGTCATATTCTGAAGATGTTTCAAAATTTTCTAATGTGTTCAGAATTTGACTATCTTCACTAACTTCAGAAATGGTAAAGACAGGTTGTATAGTATCTTCATCATCAATCCACTCATTATCTCCTATTTCTGTAATTGCTTTTGCTGGAGGATACAGATTGAATTTCTTTGTCGAATTACCATCAGAAATATACATATCCCCAGACCTACAACTGATGAAAGCATCGGCTGTGGCTAGCCAAGGTCTTCCTAAGATGAGAGGATGTCCTCCTAAATTACTCTTTGGAGTTAAAATCATGAAATCCACTGGATATTCCCAAGAGTCTAAGGAGACTGAAATGTCTTCTAATACACCATCTGGTTTAATAATTGATCGATCTGCAAGTTGCAGTAAAGTAGGTGTAAAGAGAAGATTAGGAAGTTTCAGCTGTTCCATAGTCTGTTTACTCATAATGTTGATAGCAGCCCCTAAATCAATCAAAGTATTTGGAATTTCAACCCCATTGATATGTGTTTTGGCAATTGGACTACCGGGATCTACATACTTCTGCATAGTAATTTTTCCCATCATGATGTCTGCAATTTTCCCTACCAGGTGGATTCTTCTTGTGTCTCTAGGTTTCCTTCTTGGTATTTTAAGACTCAACTCCTTTATTGTTTTTGCTAGAATAGGAATCTCTTTAATGGATTGTAACAAGGGAATATTGATACAGACATTCTTCAATTCATCTAGAAAATCATAGTCAGGCAACAAGATTTGTTTTTCTACCCCTTTGTCAATTTGTAATCTTTCAGGAAAAGAAGGTGTGGATGAAGATGCAGGTTACTCAACTATAGGAGTTGTAGGGGTTAGTTTTTTTTCTTTCTGAGTGTTTGGGTTTTGAAGAGATGCTTCAGAACCCTTATTGGCTTCAAGAGATTCTTCCTCAGAAATGCTTTGATTTTGGGCATTTATAGAAGGTTTATCTAGAACTCTACCAGATCTGAGTTGTACATCATTGAGAGGAACAATCATATAGGCAGGAAATTGTTGACCTTCTATCATGTAAGCATTTTGAGGGTTTTTATTATTGGGGTTTGGCAATGGCTGAGGAGGAAGTTGATTTGACTTCTGTTGGAATCGAAGTAAGAGTTGAGAATTTGGGTTTTGTTGAGAGGGTTGTTGTTGTTGAAATGGCAATGATAGTTGTGGGTTTTGATTTGGAAGTTGTGATGCTTGTTGGTTTTGAAAAGATGGAGGATATTGATAAAATTGAGCAAATATCCCATAAGGTTTTTGCATACCTTGTACCCATGATTGAAAAGGATTTTGAGGTTGGGACCAAGGTTGTTGCCAAGGATTCCAATTTGGTGGGGGTTGAAAGTTCATAGGGTTGTTAAACCCTTGATTTTATTGCCCCTGCCAAGGTCTCCTTGCAACAAAACAGAAAGACTCAATTGTGTTTGGATCTTCTTGAAAGACCTGAGCTTTGAGCCCAGGAATTGAAGGACAATCCTTGGTCTCATGATTCTCTGAACAAATCGCACATGTTTCTACAACTTTTTCATCCAAGGGACATTCCCTGAGAGCATGTTTTTTCTACATTTTGGGCAAAAGATGGCTAAAGCTTCAGCTTCTGCTTTCTGCTTATTGTGGATCTTAAGAGTGTCTAGTTGCTCACTAAGACTCCCTAAGATATCAGTTTTGAATTCATCAAGCATATTGCCAATCTCAGCACTACTTACTGATCCAGTTGCAGATTTGTTTGCTCTGATGAGAGAAGGATCTCTAGGCCCTTTTCCTGTTTTAGATTTCCCTCTTGAGAGATGGACACACAGTTCTGCTATGTCATGAAGTGGAAGTTGAGATATGTCTCCTTTTCCCATCATGTTCAAAATATCTATCCATTCATCTCTAATGGCTTTTAATAGAAGGGCCTTCAAGGTCTCCTCATCTAAGTTACTCATTTTTGCTCTTTTCAGATTGTATTGGAATCTTTCAAGTAAATCCTCCAAGTTTTCATCTTCTTTTTGTACCATTTTAAATACTTCATCCTTGTGGTTGGTAGGCATACAATAATCCATGTATCTATCCAAAAATGTTTGTTTCATATCATTCCAAGTCCTAATGGATTGAGTGAGTAATCCCATGAACCATTTCAAAGCAGCTCCTTTCAATGTTGAAGGAAACAATTTGAGTTTTTGAGAGTCTTCCAGATAATCATAGGTTCGAAACACGACCTCAAACTCAAATAGAAATGTTTCAGGATCTTCATTTCTTAACCCATGAAAGTTTGGGAGGACAGATGGTGAAATATTTTTCATTGCTGCTCGAGAATCCTCATCGACTATAAGAAATCCAAATGAGTTATCTCCATCCCTATTTCCCCCATTGTTACCTCTACCAAATCCGTTAACTCCCTCTTCTGTCATGGTAGTTTTCTCAGAGATTTCAGAGTCCTCTGGTTCCTCTACTAATGGCGAATGAGGAGGAATTTCTCCCTCTTCTTCCTCAAGTGATTTTACTTCTTCAATTACAATGTGTCTCCCAGTAGAAGAAAAGAAAGGATCTTTTCCTAATTCAGATTCGATGGATGGTGAGGAACAGTCTCCTAACTCAACTACTGTCTCTTGAATTCCAGGAATTCTAGGGCTAGGAGTGTAGGTTGGAGATGATGGAGGTGTCTCTTGTCTATTCCTTGAGGTAGAAGGAGTTGTAAAAATCGAACTCTTGGCTCTAGCTAAAAATCTTCCCCTAGAATCTCTTGCTCTATGCATGTCATTTTTTTATTTTTCTTCAAGTCGGGCTAATAATTCTCTTTCTGATCTTCCAGGTCACTTTAGGTGCAAGAAGAGAGCATACTAAAGAAACTATTAAACCAATAACTTTCTCTTTTCTGGTCCTCCAGATCACACTAAGTGCAAGAGGAGAGCATACTTTGAGAGGTTATCAATTTTCCTTCCTTGAAATTTTCTTGTTTTTTTTTTTAAGAAATTGGCTACCTAATTTCACTTCCCGACAACGGCGCCAAAATGTTTGGTCAATTTAGTGTGTTCTAAATTGCTATTTAAAATGTCAATCCGGGATTCGTAAACTGACGAAGTGAAGTGTACTATATGTACAAGATAACCATTTCCTTAGTCTTTTGTCGTTTTTGAGTTTTTTTAGTTTGTTTTTGGATTTATCTTTCCCTAATGTGTGATGGTGAAAATGAAAGTTAAGTATGGATGGTAATGGTGATTTCTACAGTGATTTTCCCAAACTTAAAAGTGTTCAAAAAGAAAGCTTTAAAACAAGTGTAATGAAATCAATTCTTAAGAGGAAGTAAATGTATCAAAAAATGAACTAATGGAAATGGCCCAGTATCCTTGCTGCTGAATGAAAAAGAAAGTAAAAACTGAACTTAAAGCAACTCAAACTAAAAGCAAAGCAATTAATTCACACTACTTCAACTCTTCTAATCCTTTACCCTTCAGCTCAATCTACCTTGTGGGAAGCAATCATGAACAAGTTAAGCAATATGATATCTAAATGGCAAGAAATTAAATTTCATAAAGGAAACTAATCACACTACTTCAACTCTTCTGATCCTTTACCCTTCAGCTCAATCTACCTTGTGGGAAGCAATCATGAACAAGTTTAAGCAATATGATATCTAAATGGCAAGAAATTAAATTGCATAAAGGAAACTAATCACACTACTTCAACTCTTCTGATCCTTTACCCTTCAGCTCAATCTACCTTATGGGAAGAAATCATGAATAAGTTAGGCAATCTGATAACTAAATCACACTACAATAAATAATATTCTGATTCCTTACTAATAGAGTCACTTGACTATAGAAAGAAACCATAAACAAATGAGTAGTATGATGTCTAAGTAGCAGAAAATAAATAAGCAAAACACAATTTGAAAAAGGACAGTGTTGGAATTAAACTTCAGAAAATGAAAATTAGCAAGAAGGACAAGATGATCTCATATGTCAATAGTTATCAAAAAGATAAAAATTTTCCTGGGCTGCCTAAGAAAACCTACAGAAAAGCATTGATCAGCTGACAGCTATAAGAAAACAGAAGTGAAAATGTAAACAACAGTGAATTAAAAACATCAAAACAGCATGTTATATACAAGCTAATGATTATGAAAACAGAAACATAATAAAATCAAATGAAAACTATACAGGGCTTTAGTGCGCAGGGGCCCTCTGCCACCTCAGCCAGTCAACGAACAGTCACAAGAATGAACTCAGGAAAGTAGTCTTCTCATGTATTAAAGCAACAACAAAATATATAAAATAGAGTACAGTGGGGTGATAATAGCAACAGTTCAAAAATTACATCCCAAAAAACTTCTACACAGCGTTCATCAACGCGTTATTTATAATGAAAAAGTGCTGAAACTAACTAACTGAATCCTATGCTATTAACTGCGTTGCCAAAGACACGTAGATCTCCTCAGCCGAGATCTAGCGTAACGGTCATCATGTCTATTAAATATTTGGAGTGGTAGCTATTGGATTCAGGTTACGGGGATGATCTCCAGGTGTGTCGATGTCTCCGTGGGCTGAGGACTGTGCCACGTAAACTTTCACGTGCTCAAAACAGAGACGTGCCACCGCTAAATTCCTTGGTTGGCTTTGCCTTTGACCCTTGTTGACCGTGACCTTCTATGGATGATTTGGCTGATCTTAAAGGACACGTTCCATGTACTCGTCACCTGTAGCTTTCCCATGTGGCTCGTTTCTTCATAGGACACCTGTAGCATAGCCTTTAACAAAATGGCTGCGGAATCCTGTGCTGGCTGCGGAAACCTGTGCTGGCTGCGGAAACTGACAAGTTTCCGCAACTGCCTGAACAAAAATCTAAACCAAACAACAGTCATAAGCATAGTTAGAAAACCATGTCAGAAGCTCTTTTTAGACTATAATGCAATAATTTAACAGCTTGATGGATGAAGTAAGTGGAAAAAGAAGGCTGAGCGGGTGTATAGGAAAGTGCAGGTTTGAGGCTTGCTCTATGCATGTCATTTTTTTATTTTTCTTCAAGTCGGGCTAATAATTCTCTTTCTGATCTTTCAGGTCACTCTAGGTGCAAGAAGAGAGCATACTCAAGAAACTATTAAACCAATAACTTTCTCTTTTCTGGTCCTCCAGATCACACTAAGTGCAAGAGGAGAGCATACTTTGAGAGGTTATCAATATTCTTTCCTTGAAATTTTCTTGTTTTTTTTTTTTAAGAAATTGGCTACCTAATTTCACTTCCCCGGCAACAGCGCCAAAATGTTTGGTCAATTTAGTGTGTTCTAAATTGCTATTTAAAATGTCAATCCGGGATTCGTAAACTGACGAAGTGAAATGTACTATATGTACAAGATAGCCATTTCCTTAGTCTTTTGTCGTTTTTGAGTTTCTTTAGTTTGTTTTTGGATTTATCTTTCCCTAATGTGTGATGGCGAAAATGAAAGTTAAGTATGGATGGTAATGGTGATTTCTACAGTGATTTTCCCAAACTTAAAAGTGTTCAAAAAGAAAGCTTTAAAACAACTGTAATGAAATCAATTCTTAAGAGGAAGTAAATGTATCAAATAGTGAACTAATGACAATGGCCCAATATCCTTGCTGCTGAATGAAAAAGAAAGTAAAAACTGAACTTAAAGCAACTCAAACTAAAAGCAAAGCAACTAATTCACACTACTTCAACTCTTCTGATCCTTTACCCTTCAGCTCAATCTACCTTGTGGGAAGCAATCATGAACAAGTTAAGCAATATGATATCTAAATGGAAAGAAATTAAATTGCATAAAGGAAACTAATCACACTACTTCAACTCTTCTGATCCTTTACCCTTCAGCTCAATCTATCTTGTGGGAAGCAATCATGAACAAGTTTAAGCAATATGATATCTAAATGGCAAGAAATTAAATTGCATAAAGGAAACTAATCACACTACTTCAACTCTTCTGATCCTTTACCCTTCAGCTCAATCTACCTTATGGGAAGCAATCATGAATAAGTTAAGCAATATGATAACTAAATCACACTACAATAAATAATATTCTAATTCTTTACTAATAGAGTCACTTGACTATAGAAAGAAACCATAAACAATTGAGTAGTATGATGTCTAAGTAGCAGAAAATAAATAAGCAAAAAAAAATTTGAAAAAGGACAATGCTGGAATTAAACTTCAGAAAATGAAAATTAGCAAGAAGGACAAGATGATCTCATATGTCAATAGTTATCAAAAAGATAAAAATTCGCCCGGGCTGCCTAAGAAAACCTGTAGAAAAGCATTGATCAGCTGACAGCTATAAGAAAACAGAAGTGAAAATGTAAACAGCAGTGAATTAAAAACATCAAAACAACATGTTATATACAAGCTAATGATTATGAAAACAGAAACATAATAAAATCAAATGAAAACTATACAGGGCTTTAGTGCGCAGGGGCCCTCTGCCACCTCAGCCAGTCAACGAACAGTCACAAGAATGAACTCAGGAAAGTAGTCTTCTCATGTATTAAAGCAGCAACAAAATATATAAAACAGAGTACAGTGGGGTGATAATAGGAACAGTTCAAAAATTACATCCAGAAAAGCTTCTACACAGCGTTCATCAACGCATTATTTATAATGAAAAAGTGCTGAAACTAAATAACTGGATCCTATGCTATTAACTGCGTTGCCAAAGACACGTAGATCTCCTCAGTCGAGATCTAGCGTAACGGTCATCATGTCTATTAAATCTTCGGAGTGGTAGCTGTTGGATTCAGGTTATGGGGATGATCTCCAGGTGTGCCGATGTCTCCGTGGGCTAAGGACTGTGCCACGTAAACTTTCACGTGCTCAAAACAGAGACGTGCCACCGCTAAATTCCTTGGTTGGCTTTGCCTTTGACCCTTGTTGACCGTGACCTTCTATGGATGATTTGGCTGATCTGAAGGGACACGTTCCATGTACCCGTCACCTGTAGCTTGCCCATGTGGCTCGTTTCTTCATAGGACACCTGTAGCATAGCTTTTAACAAAATGGCTGCGGAATCCTGTGCTGGCTGCGGAAACCTGTGCTGGCTGCGGAAACTGACAAGTTTCCGCAGCTGCCTGAACAAAAATCTAAACCAAACAACAGTCATAAGCATAGTTAGAAAACCATGTCAGAAGCTCTTTTTAGAATATAATGCAATGATTTAACAGCTTGATGGATGAAGTAAGTGGAAAAAGAAGGCTGAGAGGGTGTATACGAAGGTGCAGGTTTGAGGCTCAACATTTTGGCGCCGTTGCGGGGAAGTGAAATTAGGTAGCCAATTTCTTAAAAAAAAAAAGAAAATTTCAAGGAAGGAAAATTGATAACCTCTCCTCTTGCATTTAGTGTGATCTGGAGGACCAGAAAAGAAAAAGTTATTGGTTTAATAGTTTCTTGAGTATGCTCTCTTCTTGCACCTAGAGTGACCTGGAAGATCAGAAAGAGAATTATTAGCCCGACTTGAAGAAAAATAAAAAAATGACATGCATAGAGCAAGAGATTTTAGGGGAAGGTTTTTAGCTAGAGCCAAGAGTTCGATTTTTACAACTCCTTCTACCTCAAGGAATAGACAAGAGACACCTCCATCATCTCCAACCTACACTCCTAGCCCTAGAATTCCTGGAATTCAAGAGACAGTAGTTGAGTTAGGAGACTCTTCCTCACCGTCCATCGAATCTGAATTAGGAAAATATCCTTTCTTTTCTTCTACTGGGAGACACATTGTAATTGAAGAAGTAGAATCACCTGAGGAAGAAGAGGGAGAAATTCCTCCTCGTTCGCCATTAGTAGAGGAACCAGAGGACTTTGAAATCTCTGAGAAAACTACCATGACAGAAGAGGGAGTTAACGGATTTGGTAGAGGTAGAGGTAGAGGAGGGGGAAGAGGAAATAATGGAGGAGGTAGAGGTAACAATGGGGGAAATAGGGATGGAGATAACTCAGTTCGATCCCCGGCAACGGCGCCAAAATGTTTGGTCAATTTAGTGTGTTCTAAATTGCTATTTAAAATGTCAATCCGGGATTCGTAAACTGGCGAAGTGAAGTGTACTATATGTACAAGATAACCATTTCCTTAGTCTTTTGTCGTTTTTGAGTTTTTTTAGTTTGTTTTTGGATTTATCTTTCCCTAATGTGTGACAGCGAAAATGAAAGTTAAGTATGGATGGTAATGGTGATTTCTACAGTGATTTTCCCAAACTTCAAAGTGTTCAAAAAGAAAACTTTAAAACAACTGTAATGAAATCAATTCTTAAGAGGAAGTAAATGTATCAAACAGTGAACTAATGACAATGGCCCAGTATCCTTGCTGCTGAATGAGAAAAAAAAGTAAAAACTGAACTTAAAGCAACTCAAACTAAAAGCAAAGCAACTAATTCACACTACTTCAACTCTTCTGATCCTTTACCCTTCAGCTCAATCTACCTTGTGGGAAGCAATCATGAACAAGTTAAGCAATATGATATCTAAATGGCAAGAAATTAAATTGCATAAAGGAAACTATTCACACTACTTCAACTCTTCTGATCCTTTACCCTTCAGCTCAATCTACCTTGTGGGAAGCAATCATGAACAAGCTTAAGCAATATGATATCTAAATGGCAAGAAATTAAATTGCATAAAGGAAACTAATCACACTACTTCAACTCTTCTGATCCTTTACCCTTCAGCTCAATCTACCTTATGGGAAGCAATCATGAATAAGTTAAGCAATATGATAATTAAATCACACTACAATAAATAATATTTTGATTCCTTACTAATAGAGTCACTTGACTATAGAAAGAAACCATAAACAAATGAGTAGTATGATGTCTAAGTAGCAGAAAATAAATAAGCAAAACACAATTTGAAAAAGGACAGTGTTGGAATTAAACTTCAGAAAATGAAAATTAGCAAGAAGGACAAGATGATCTCATATGTCAATAGTTATCAAAAAGATAAAAATTTGCCCAGGCTGCCTAAGAAAACTTGTAGAAAAGCATTGATCAGCTGACAACTATAAGAAAACAGAAGTGAAAATGTAAACAACAGTGAATTAAAAACATCAAAACAACATGTTATATACAAGCTAATGATTATTAAAACAGAAACATAATAAAATCAAATGAAAACTATACAGGGATTTAGTGCGCAGGGGCCCTCTGCCACCTCAGCCAGTCAATGAACAGTCACAAGAATGAACTCAGGAAAGTAGTCTTCTCATGTATTAAAGCAGCAACAAAATATATAAAACAGAGTACAGTGGGGTGATAATAGCAACTGTTCAAAAATTACATCACAAAAAGATTCTACACAGCGTTTATCAACGCGTAATTTATAATGAAAAAGTGCTGAAACTAACTAATTGAATCCTATGCTATTAACTGCGTTGCCAAAGACACGTAGATCTCCTCAGCCGAGATCTAGCGTAACGATCATCATGTCTATTAAATCTTCGGAGTGGTAGCTGTTGGATTTAGGTTACGGGGATGATCTCCAGGTGTGCCGATGTCTCCGTGGGCTAAGGACTGTGCCACATAAACTTTCACGTGCTCAAAACAGAGACGTGCCACCGCTAAATTCCTTGGTTGGCTTTTCCTTTGACCCTTGTTGACTGTGACCTTCTATGGATGATTTGGCCGATCTGAAGGGACACGTTCCATGTACCCGTCACCTGTAGCTTGCCCATGTGGCTCGTTTCTTCATAGGACACCTGTAGCATAGCCTTTAACAAAATGCCTGCGGAATCCTGTGCTGGCTCAGTTTCCGCAGCTGCCTGAACAAAAATCTAAACCAAACAACAGTCATAAGCATAGTTAGAAAACCATGTCAGAAGATCTTTTTAGACTATAATGCAATGATTTAACAGATTGATGGATGAAGTAAGTGGAAAAAGAAAGCTGAGAGGGTGTATAGGAAGGTGCAGGTTTGAGGCTCAACACCTGTCACAAGATTTAACAAAAGAAAACACATCAGAAAATAAAGTGGGCCAATAATACCCAGCTCTGAGAATTTTATGCGCTGTAGTTTTCTAATAATAGTGCCCTCCACACATGTTGTTATGAAACTGCTGCATAACTTCTTTTGACTGTTCTTTGTCCAGACACCTTAAAAATATTCCAGATGGATCCCTCCAGTAGAGCAGATTTTCCATAATGCAATACTTTGTTGCTCTAAGTTTTAAAGTTCTGGCTTGACTTGTGCTTAAGCCTGAAGGGATTTCTAGCTTCAACAAAAAATTAATTATTTTAGCATACCAGTTACATGAAGCTAGATTTTCGGCCACTAACTGCTTTCTCTCTGTTTCAGTTGTTTCCTCTTCTTCTGCCTGACCATTTTCTGCGATAGCGCTCAGGAATCAATATCTAAAGACCTGCAATTTTCTTCAGCTAATAGTTTGGCAAGACCCTGACCTCTGACCAACTTGGTGGGCTTCATCTCTATATTAAATTCTATCATTTTTTCAATCCATTTCGCCCTTCTTCCATCAGCATCAGGTTGTGTTAAGACATCTTTTATTGCAGCAGAGGGTACATATGCAATTATTTTGGAATGAATGATATAAACTCTAAAATCTTTCAAGGATTTGATAAGAGCATATGCCTGTTTTTCAATAATATCATACCTCACTTCAGCATCCCTCAAGTTCTTGCTAAAAAATGCCACTAGATATTCTGAACCTTCTTTATCTGCCTGCAATAAAACTGCTGCAATGGTGTCTTCAGAAGCAAAAGAAAATATATGAAACTCTCTGCTGTAATCTGGACTAATTAATGTGGGAGCCTCCATAATAGATTTTTTTATGGAATAAAATGATTTTCTTGCTGCATCAGTCCATCTTACCTCTGATCCTTTCTTCAACATGGAGGTCACATGCTTAACCAATTCTGCAAAATTTGGAATAAACCTCCTGACAAAATTAATTTTTCCCAAAAAAGACTGAATATCTTTCTTTGATCTAGGGACAGACAAAGTCTGAATTGCTTTGACTCTTTCTGGGTCAATTTGAACACCTGCAGCAGACACAATATGTCCTAACAACTTGCCTTCATTTAAAGCAAATTGAGATTTTTTGGGATTCGCTGAAATTCCAAACCTTCTGCACTTTAGAAACACTTTTTACAAATGCTGTAAATGATTTTGATGGCTGCTGGAGTACACTATTATATCATCAAGGTAGATAAGCACAAATTTGTCATTTTCTCCCACAAATGCTATATCCATAGCTCACTGAAAGGTGGCTGTAGCGTTCATCAATCCAAATGGCATTTTGGCATACATAAAAGTGCCCCAAGGAGTGGTAAATGAAGTCTTTTCTTGATCATCTGGGTGCACAACAATTTGATTGAACCCTGAAAAGCCATCCAAGAAAGACATTACTTTAGCACCTGAAACTTTTTGCAGGAGATGTTCCATCTTTGGTAAAGGATAGTTGTCTTTCGTTGAGCATTTATTCAAATTTTTGAAATCAACACACAGTGTGATTTCACCACTTTTCTTCCTCACCACCATTAGATTGGCTACCCATTTTGAATATCTGAGAGGTACTATGATCTTGACAGCCAGCAACTTTTTAATTTTTTTCTCAATCAGTGGAAGAAGCATGGGATTTATTGGTCTCAGCTTCTGTTTGAAAGGAATAGTGTCTTTCTCCAGAGGGATTTTATGTTGAATTATGCTCTTATCATAAGTTTTCAGGTCACTATACTCCCAGGAAAACACATTAGCAAATTGCCTCATTAAATTGCAGTATTCAGCACTTTGATCAACAAACAAATGAGTGGACAAATTCACATACCTAGGCTGACCTGGACTTCCTATATCATGCTTACAGACTGCAGATTGGTCTTCTTTTTGGGCAGCTTTTTAAGGCACATCATTTTGGTCAAACAGTCTTTCAAGAGGAATTAGGCCCTTAGGAATATGGTTACTAGGAAGCTGGACAATGCTGTCTTTGCCAATCTTATTTCTAAGTTGGGACTGGGGATCTTCTAACAAGGCTTCATTCACTTGGTCAATTTTCATTTCGAAAAACTCGTCAATGACCTGAAGGAACCTATTCAATTCATCATCATCTTCAAAAACTTTCCAATGGTGGACATTATCTGGCAAGGATGGCTATACTTCATTTGGACTTCATAAACTAGTTTGGGAGGCATGGGAGGTATAAATAGACTGGCAGAAACAACAAGAGAATCATCAAGTTGATTTTGACCTTTAGGAATATATGAAATACAAAAATAATCATAGGAATCCCTACTTCTCCATACCTCATCTATGTATGCTTTCAACCTTGGGTGCTTTGCTTAAATGTTTTATTGAATTGCTGAATAATCAAATCAACATCTCCAAACACTTTCAGATTCTTGATTCCTCCATCTTTTGCTGCATTAAAGCCCAACAACAGCGCTTCATATTCTGCTATATTGTTTGTCACTTGAAAAACCAGCGTAAAAGACAGCTGAATACTTTTTTGCTGCGGAGATACTAGCTCCACCCCTGCTCCTACAGTCTCCCTGGAACATGCTCCATCGAAGAACATCTCCCAAACTTGACTTCCTTGCTCTTCTTCGCCCTGAACTGTTGGTTTCCTGAGCTGCATTTCGGCCTTCTGAGATTCTTCTATTTGGAGAATACATGCTCCAAAATCAGTGTCCACTGCATATATAGGATGATTTGTAGGATTCTTCTCATCACTGATAATGTATGCCAACTGTGCTTCTCTGTACAATCTCTTGCTTTCTCCTCCAAAAACTTGGACAATGGCATAAGGTAGATCATTCTGTAATGTCCCACCTAGTCTCTTAATCCACTCTGGACAGCAGCATGCCAAACTTAGGAGGAACATTTGCTACCACAATATCCATCATCATACTCTTCATGGGCAGTTGAGTTAAGGTGATGGCCAGATGTTTAATCAATCTAAGACATTTCACCTTCCTTGAATCAAAAGAAAATAAATCATGATAGGGTCTAGTGATATCAAGGCCTAACTCTTCCATGACAGCTTTAGGCATTAAATTGTGGCTGGCCCCTGTGTCTAGCAGGCAATTGTGGAGGATTTTGTCATGAATGGTCAATGAGACATAAAAAGATGGAGAATTATTATCAGCAGGTTCAATCATGGGGCTAAGCACAATGGCAGGCTTGTCATCTTGCAAATTGACAGATTCAATGGAGGTTTGTGTGGTTCCTAGCTCAAGGGCTTCAAGGATAGGCTTTCTAAATACTTCATTCTTCACCAACTCTACCAGAGGCACAACTATTTTCAATTTCTGAACTTCTGACTCAAAGTTGAAAGAAGAAGATGATTTATTAGAACTTTTTACCTCTTGAACTGGAGCTTTGAGGATGACTGGATCAGCTACTGGTCTTCTCTGCTTGATATTCTGTGGTTCTGTTTGGACAACAGCTCTTTGTGCAGGATTTTCTTTGACATTCTTTGCATTCGACCTCAGGTTATATCTCTGCTATTGTTCACCAGTTTGTAGAACAACTCCTCTATCCCATTCTTGATTGTCTTGTTCCTGCAGCAATGATTGTTCATACTCAGCCAATGTCAAAAATGCAGTGCTGCCTTTATCTTCCATGCAGTGAATTTCATCCTCATCTTCTTCAAATTGTTCTTCCTCCATGACTACATTTTGGAAAGGAGCTTTAACTTTCTAATCTTCTTTTGAATCTTCACCCCTCTGCATTATTTGTAACTGCTCATTTTCTCTTCTGAATGGATTTGGATTTCTTGGAGCAAATGTGTTTTGCTGCCTTGTTTTCCCTGAGTTCTGCTCAACTTTCAGCTTAGAAATTTCAGCAGCCAATGACTCTATCATCTTAGTCATTTTGTCTAATTTAGGCTCTGAAGATGATGCAAAAGAAGTAGAAGCCTGATTTCTATGCCTCCTTCTGTCAGCCTGATTTTTAAGCTTTTTTGCATCCATAATATTGGATTCCACCTCCAGTGTTGCATCCTGCATATCAGCTAGAGTGGCACATCTCCTTTCTCTCAATAACAGGTAGAAATCAGAGTCAAAAGCATTGGCATAAGTGAGTTTGGCAGAGGTAGGAGTAAGCTTTACCTCAGCTGGTATCTTACTATACATTCGATTGAATCTTTTATTAAAATCAGGCAAAGATTCACCATTTTCCTTCTTCAGATTACCAAACTTAGTATGATAATACAACAAGTATTTTTTATCTCCCCATTGCTTCAAAAATGCATCATCTAATGCTTCAATATCTGTTATTGATCTCTGGGGTAATTCTCTAAACCATTTCCTAGCCTCTCCATCAAGGCTCTGGACAAAAACTCTCATCGACACATCATTTTCACTTATATCTAAATTATCAGCATAACTGTGAAAAGCTTCTAGTTGTTCTTTTGCTGTTACTCTCTCTGTGCCAGTGAACTTAGGCATATATTTTTGATATTCCCCCACAAGCATAGGATTTAAAGGAACATGCAGAACTAAAGGTCCATATCTGGCAGCTACAATTCTTTCTATCCTCGTAGGTGCTTGTTGTCCTGCCATGATTGGAATATTTGGAAGAATACTAGCAGATTGAATGGTAGGGAGTAATGTGATGGATGGCAGAGATAAAGGGATGTTTTGGACTGAATGGGAAGCTTTCTTTGGACTGAGATTCAAAGGGGAACTAACTGCACAAGGGGCTGAACTAATCTCTGAAGGTTTTTCCTTATTAACAATGTTGTGCTCTAAATCTTCAATCTGTACATCTTCAGCAATAACTTTATCTTTCAGAGATGAATGAGATTTCTTAGGCTTACCTGATCTTGATGCCCCTTTCTGTGATGCTTTTTTCGATTTGACAGTCTTCTCAGGTTCAGGCATTGATTCAGCAGGAGATTTCTGAGGATTTCTTCGAGTGTGTCTCACAAACTAAGCCAGAACTTCAATATGGAGTCGCTAGATAGATGATTACAACCAAAAATTGTGTTCAAACCTTGTCTATCATCAAAGCTTGAAGCTGTGTCGTTTTCCCAGGGAAGCTGAGCTTCAATTCTCCTCTCCCCGGCAACGGTACCAATTAATGTTATCACCCCAAGAAACTTTCCTAGGTTGTATATCAGAGATGCTCGGGAACATTACAAACTCAACAAAAATGTTGGAAATTGGTGGATGAATGAAAGAAATACTGCATATTTAAGCCAAATAACCACTTCTACTATGTTTAACCCCAGACATGGGTGAACAACCCCAGACTACAAGGCTTTAGACCACCAATTACTCACAGTTTTAAAGAAAAAGTGATGATGGAAAATACTAATCACACCAGCAGATGCACAGGACCCTGTGATGGCCAGCTGTAACCAATTAAAAGATCTGTAAATCTTTTTCTTAATGCACACATAGGATGACAGCGCTCTGGCATTAAAACAACAGAAACCTGCATACAAATTCAATGATACAGCTAGATTCTAACACAGAGGTGGGATGACAACCCCTCTAATGCTAAACATCAATAGCGCATGAAATAATGCATAACAGGCACAACTTGGAACAAAGAAGAAGAAGTAGAAAGTGAGAAATTAACAACAAAAGAAGCTTGTATTAGCTGGAAATGAAGACCAGAAGCTGCAGGTTACACAGTAGTTACAGTCTCCAAAAGTTGAATTCTACAATCAGAATAACATTCATCCCTCTATTTCATCTTTCTTCCGGGTATGTATGGAGGTTGACTACAAAATTGCTCTGCAAACCGATGCGTGGAGGGGTCATAACTGACCACCAACTACACTTACAATAAAAAATGGGTCTCTGATACAGCTTGATTTTTTTTAATGAACAAAATGGTTCTTTATGTACTTTGATGTCCTTCCTGAACATGTGAAATATGATTTGAATGCATTTCCATAACTGCTAAATGGTTGAACTGCTCGAGGGTGTCCTTTCTGTCCTTCGGCTATTCTGTCTTTAAATGCAGTTGGTTGCAGATTAAATGCGCTGAGTATTTAACCATGGGCTCCCTTTTTCTGTAGGTGCACAGGACTGCTATAAATACGAAAATTACATTGGAATCTGGCGGGAGGCGATGAAAGACACAGAGGCAGATTAAACAGCGGAACAAATCCCAACCGTCGGATGATAAAAATCAACGGCGGAGATTGCGTGGGAGGAGCTATCGGGAGATGACAAAGAAGATGCAATGAGGGCCGTCGGATCATGTGAATGAACAATGGAGATTTGATCTGAGAGGCTATCGGTCGGGTAGGTGAAAATGAGGATCTTGGGCCATCCGATCGCTGGATGGATGATTGGACGGCTATCGGGCGGCGGAGGTGAACACGGGTTAACGAGCGGGGAACCATACCGGAAGGGCGGTAAGCGGTTTCCCCGCACCGCTTTACGGGCAAAGGCGGTTTCCGTATGTAACGATGCGATGCAATTAAAATATGACACGTGGCCGGCGGGAAACCACTTCCCCACGGGTTAACAGTCAAGCAGGTTGGCGGAGCGGGGGTAGCGCACATCGTCAGATGATAAAGCGGGCGCGATCGGACGGTCGAGGTAATAAACATGTGCTTCGGGGTTGATGCGACAGGTACGGGCCCACTAGTTTATGATTTTTTTATTATATGCGCGGTTATATCACCAAGGCTTAATTTTAGCTTTGCGCCCGGGACTACATGAAAAAAAAAGTTAAACAGAGTTTAAAGGATTAAAACAAAAAATGCCCGGGAACAGGAAAAAGGGCTTAAGCGGGGTTTTGAGGCAAAAACAGGGATAAAGGGGTTTAAAGGGAAATAAGGGAAAATGAAAGGGAAGGATGAAATGGAGGTAGCGGGGAAAATAGGGAGAGACAATGATAACCATTATAAACCATCTTTGAGCCAACAACTAAAAACCAAACTTATTCCTTCTCCTGGAAAATCAGCAGCATATAGCAGTGCTAACAGATCCATCTGTGTTGGCCACTGGAATGTGGATTGATTTCTCCAATGAAATCCAAGCCCCACTACTGAAAAGGGCCATTGGCATGTATTGGCTTTAAAGGCAGGGACTTCAATTGCTGTTTCCCTTCAAATATTTGGAATTTGTCACAAGATTTAACAAATAAAAATACATCAGAAAATAAGGTAGGCCAATAATATCCAACCCTGAGGATCTTGTGAGTTGTAGTTTTCCAATAGTGGTGTCCTACACACATGCTGGATGAAATTGCTGCATTGCTTCCATGGATTGTTCTTTGTCCAGACACCTTAAAAGAATCCCAGATGCGTCCCTCCAATAGAGAAAATTTTCATAAATGCAATATTTTGCTGCCCTGAGCTTAATAGTTCTGGCTTGGCTTGAAATAAGACCTGGAGGAATTTATTGCTTTAACAAGAATTGAGCTATTGCAGAGTACCAATCACAAGAAGCTAGATTTTCTGCCAATGACTGATTCTCTTTTGGTTCAGTTGTTTCTTCCGCTCCTTGACCATCCTCTGAAATCATACTTATCAAATTCATGTCCAACATTCTGCAATTTTCTTCAGCCATTAGTCTGGCAAGGCCCTGACCTCCGATAAGCTTGGTGGGCTTCATTCTATGTTAAACTCAATTAGCTTTGCAATCCATTTAGCCCTTCTTCCATTAGCATCAGGCTGTGTTAGGACATCCTTTATTGAAGTAGAGGGCACATATGCAATTATCTTGGAATGCAGAATGTAAATTCTGAAAGCTTTCAGAGACTTTATAAGAGCATAGGCCTGTTTCTCAATGATATCATACCTAAGCTCAACATCCCTTAATGTTTTGCTGGAGAATGCCACTGGATTCTCTAAGCCTTCTTCATCCGTTTGTAATAAAACAGCTGCAAGGGTGTCATCAGAGGCAAACGAAAATATATGGAACTCTTTGCTATAATCTGGGCTGATCAAAGTAGGAGCTTCCATAATAACTTTCTTAAAGGGTTGAAAGGATCTTCTTGCCGAATCAGTCCATTTGATCTCTGACCTCTTTCTCAACATGGAGATAATATGTTTTACCCGCTTTGCAAAATTAGGAATAAACCTCCTTACAAAATTTATTTTGCCCAGGAAGGACTGGATATATTTCTTTGATCTTAGGACAGACAAGGTTTGTATTTCTTTTACTCTTTTTGGGTCAATTCAGACACTTGCAGCAGAAACAACATGTCCTAACAATTTTCCTTCTTCTAAAGCAAACTGTGACTTTTTAGGATTGACTGAAATCTCAAACCTTTTGCACTTCAGGAACACCCTTTTCAAATGCTACAAATGTTCATGATGGTTGCTGGAGTACACTGTTATATCATCTAGGTAGATAAGGACAAACTTATCCTTCTCTCCCACAAATGCTATATCCATAGCTCTCTGAAAGGTGGCTCCAACATTCATCAATCCAAAAGGCATCTTGGAATACATAAAAGTGCCCCAAGGAGTGGTGAATGCAGTCTTCTCTTGGTCATCTGGATGTACAACAACTTGGTCATACCCGGAAAAACCGTCCAGGAAAGACATCACTTTGGCCCCTGAAACTTTCTGCAGCAAATGCTCCATCTTGGGTAGAGGATAATTGTCTTTTTTAGAGAATTTGTTTAAGTTTCTGAAATCAACACAGAGTCTGATTTCTCCACTTTTCTTTCTCACCACTACTTGAATACCTGAGAGGAACTATGATTTTGGCGACTAGTAACTTCTTGATTTCTTTTTCAATCAGTGGGAGGAGCAAAGGATTTATTGGTCTCAACTTCTGTTTGAAAGGGATGGTGTCTTTCTCTAAAGGAATTTTATGCTGGATGATCTTTTTGTCATATGTTTTCAGGTCACTATATTCCCAGGAAAAGACATCAGCAAATTGCTTCATTAAATTGCAGTATTCAACACTTTGGGCAGCAGATAGTCGAGTGAATAGATTTATGTATCTTGGCTGATCTGGATTTCCTATATTATGCTTATGGACTGCAGATTGGTCTTCTTTTTGGGCAGCCTTATAAGGCACATCATTTTGGTCAAACAGTTTTTCTAAAGGAACTAAACCCTTAGGTATCTTATTGCTAGGCAGTTGGACAATGCTATCTTTACCAATTCTGTTTCGAAGCTGGGGTTGGGGATTTTCTTCCAAGGCTTCATTCTTTTGGTCAATTTGCATTTCAGAGAATTCACCAATGACTTGCAGGAACCTATTCATTTCATCATCATCTTCAAAAACTTTCCAATGCTGGACATTATCAGGCAAGGATGGTCTATATTTCATCTGTACTTCATACACTAGTCTGGGAGGCATGGGAGGGATAAACATGCTAGCTGTCACAGCAAGGAAATCAGCAAGATAATTTTTAACTCTAGGGATATATGAGATACAAAAATTGTCAAAAGAATCTTTGAGTCTTCATACCTCATCTCTGTATGCTTTCAGCCTTGGGTGCTTTGCTTGAAAAGTTCTGTTCACTTGCTGAGTAATAAGATTAGTGTCTCCAAACACCTCTATAGTTCTGATCCCTATGTCTTTTGCTACGTTAAGACCTAATATCATAACCTCATACTCTGCTATATTATGGGTGACTTGGAAAGCCAACTTAAAAGACAATTGTGTGCTTTCTTGTTTTGGAGATATCAGCAACACCCCTGCTCCTGCGGTTTCCCTAGAACATGCTACATCAAAGAACATTTCCCAAACCTGACTTCCTTGCTCTTGCTCGCCCTGATTCACTGGTTTCTTGATCTTCATTGAGGCCTTCTGGGATTCTTCAATTTGGAGAATAAAAGCTCCAAAATCAGTGTCCACAACATATATGGGATGATTAGAAGGATTCTTTTCATCACTGATGATGTAGGGCAGTTGTGCTTCCCTGTACAATCTCCTGCTTTCTCCTCCAAAGAATGGGATAATGGCATAAGATAAATCATTTTGTAATGTTCCACCTAGTCTCTTAATCCATCCCCTAGACAGCAGCATGCCAAACATAGGAGGGACATCTACCACCACAATATCCATCATCATGCTCTTCATGGGCAGCTGAGTTAGGGTAATGGCCAGATCTTTGACCAATCCCAGACATTTCATCTTTCTTGAGTCAAAGGAGAATAGATCATGATATGGTCTCGTGGTATCCACGCCCAACTCTTCCATGACAGCTTTAGGCATCAAATTGTGGCTGGCCCCTGTGTCTAGCAAGCAATTGTAGAGGATTTTGTCATGAATGGTCAAGGAGACATAAAATGATGGAGAATTATCATCAATAGGTTCGGTCATTGGGCTAAGCACAACTGCAGGCTTATCATCTTGCAAATTGATAGAGTCGGTGAAGGTTTGTGTAGCTTTCAGCTCAAGGGCATCAAGGATAGGCTTTCTAAAAACTTCACACTTTGTAAGTTCTATCAGAGGCACAGATATTTTTAACTTCTGGACTTCTAATTCAAAGCTGAAAGGGGAAGGGGACCTATCGGGGCCTCTTACCTCTTGAGTTGGTGCTTTGAGGATGACTGGATCAGCTGCTGGTCTTCTTTGCCTAATATTATGTTGCTCTGTGGGAACAACAGTTCTTTAGGCATGATTCTCCTTGAAATTGTTTGCTTTTGACCTGAGATTATACCTTTTATGCTCATCAGTTTGCAGAACAGCCTCTCTGTCCCACTCTCGACTGTTTTGGTCCTGCAACAATGATTATACCTTTTGCTCATCAGTTTCCAGAACAGCTGCAAGATGTTGTCCATCAACCTCATGAAGGTTGCGGCAATATTCGTCAACCCAAAAAACATGAACAACCTTTCAAAAAGGCCCTCCTTAAATTTGAAGGTATTCTTCCAAACATTGGAGGGTTCGATTGGTACCTAGTGATAACCAGACTTCAAATCAATCTTGCTGAAATATTTGGCCCACTTGAGCTGGTCCAGAAAGTCATCAATCTGTGGGATTGGATACCTATTTCGGAAAGTTATATTATTCAGCACCTGATAGTCAATACAGAGCCTCTAGGTTCTGTCCTTATTTTGTACCAACATGATCGAGCTCCCACGGTGTGAGGAACTTGGACTGATGTGCCCTTTCTGCAACAAGCCCTGAATCTGCCTCTTGATTTCTTTATTCTCCATAACAAAGCATTGATAGATCATTGCATTGGGTAGTGACGCACCTGGGGTCAAATCGATAGCGTGCTTGACATGATAATTTAGGGCTACCACTGTGGATGAGGTGAAGATGTCCTGTACTCCACGACCTTGTCCATCTGTTGCTTCTATGCGGAGGAGCCTTGTCTGGAGGCTGTGGATGTGGCCCCAATCTTCCTCTTACTATGAAGGAGAATCATAAGGAAGACAAATTTCTCGGTCTAGGAAATGGTCTTACTGCATTGTTTAGCAGAGATCAAAGAAAATGCAGTAGGCGACTCTACCTCTAGTATCCTGTACAATTTTTGATCCAAAGTAATATTAATGGAACAAGGTCTGGATTCATATACAACATGATGTTTCCATAGGTAGGGCTGACCTAATAAAACATCAGAAACTTCTAGAGATGCAACATCGCACAATACCTCATCTGCAAAGGGCTTGATGCAATAAGGCATGCGACACTACTGGCTGACATGGATATGTCACCCTTGGTGGAGCCACCCGATGGTGTATGACTATGGGTGCGATGTTGTTTGCTGCTTCAATCTCGTAACAACCTCAGTTAAGATTAGGTCCTTATGGATCCCATTGTCGATGATGAACTGCACTAACGAACACCATCGAACCCTTTACCCACATCTATGAGTGGAAGAGATGCTCCCCCTCCTTTGGATCCTTAGGTTCCGCCTTTTAGATCTTGGTGGTCGCTATCGTCACACTGGGTTCTACATCAATGATATTCTTTCCCTTTTTGGTTTTGTTGTAGTGGCTACAACCACCCTCCACAATTTTTCCTTAGCTTGTTTTGGAGCCTCCCTACAAATCTTGCACATCTTGTCTTTCTTCTTCAAGTATACAAGCTTCAGTGTTTTCTTGCACAAAGGTAGCCTGTCAAGCACAACTTGATGCATCCCCCTCACAGGCTATCCATCCAGACTTGGTCCAGCTATAGGCTAAGCAACTTCCCCAAGAAAATTGCACATTTCTGGAGGCCAACCAACCTTCCCTCTAGAAATTGCGCAATTTTGTTTGGCAGCCTACTGGGCTCCAGAATTACTCAATTTTTCCAGCCAACATTTCCATCAGAAATTGTGCGAATTTCCCCAACAGGGCTGCTCAGCCCAGAAGTTGCGCAAATATGGGTAGAAGTCAGCTGCTCTACCCAGAAATTGTGCAAATCTCCCAGGCAACTAGCCCAGATCCTAGCCAGAAATGCGCATTTTCTAGCAACAGTCAAGCAGTCTCTTACATGTGCAACTGAGTTGACTAGTTCCCTCCAAGACTGAGCAAAACTGACTTGCATGCACATGTTGCTTCTCCCAAGATAGCATGAAAAGTTATCCCCTATTTCAGGGATGTATGTTTAGCAGTTGGAGGTTACATGCAAGATTCATTTTAGGAACCTCCCACCAAGTGTCGCTTTCCCTAGATTTGTGGAATGTGCGTCACAACTTCGATATTATAAAAACCCATCAACTGGATGCTACAGAGCTCATTCCTCACATCAGCCTTGTAGCTATGACATCCCACATCACATCCAGGAGCATTCGACATGTTCAACTCCGATGTTTTGGGGTAAGCCCGATTTCCATGCCTTGTGTTGTATTTCTGTCGCTTTTTGTGTTTTCGCTTGTATGAGTATTGTTTGCTTGATTTCTTTGAATGCTTGCTATCGTTTACATATATATTAGCTTGTCCTAGCATTGTTTCAGTTTTCATTCACATCTCACTGCTGTCGCATGCATGAAACTATTTTTCACGAACGATCGTCGATTTGGTGACTCGTCTCACCCACATGCATGTTGTTCTGTTTTCTGAATCTGTCATTCACCGTTTGCATGCATGATCATTCAATTATGCTTACACTCATTATCACATTACATTCGCACTCACATTCACTTTCAGTTGCCCGTCGACGAGTCTGGGCAGCCTTGGTCCAGACTCTGCCTCACTAAGACAATATTGGGGAATCCTGAGAGGGAAGGCTTTGCTTTCCTCTCAAAAAATGTGCATTTATGCCTAACAGCTATTCCACATGCTTACTTTGTGCAATCCTGAGGGACAGTGATTGCTCGCCCAGAAAATTGTGCAATGCAGTCACTGAGCTTGCAGTCATTGCCAGCTGAAATTGTGCATTGCACAACTCCAATAGTCAGTAGTCAGGCTGGACTATGCATTGCGCAGTTCCAATAGTCATTCAGTCTCCTAGTAGCCCAAATTGCACCTTGCGTAGTCTTGGCAGTTAGTCTCCCGACCTCTTGGCTGAAATTGTGCAACCTTCATGATCAGTCACTCAGGTATGTTGCAAGTCAGTTTCAAGTTCAGTTTGGCTTTTGACTCACAGATTGCTTGCCATGAGTGTTGCCATGTCTCTAGGTATTGCAGGTGTTCATCTGCCTCTCAGTAGCGCGGGTACAATGGTTTCCAAGAGAGCAGAGTCTAAGACACCATTCAGAGCACACCTGGAGATGCAATCAATCAAATGTCTATGAGCTTGCCTTCTCACGAAGATATCAAGTTGTTTGTGGACAAGGACATCAAGATATGACAAAAATAGCATCACAGTGAGCAACATCATGAACAATAGATGAAGGTAACATACTGCATGCAACGAATGGAAGAGGAAGGTTGTTGACAACACAGAGGTGGAATAAAGTTGCAAGATCAAGCAGATCCATTGATAATGAAAGAAACTTTGGAGACTTAAGATATGAGGTGACGACACGACATGAATATTGCGCAAAGACAGAGAATGGAACAAAGAAGGAGTTTCATGTGTTGAAAGTAACAATTCAGGAAGAAAATGAAGTTGCACAAACATATGAATGAGTTGCAATAGGAACATGAACAACACTGGGTGCAACATGCACTCGCAGATGAAACTGCGCCCATACAAGTTAAAGATCCATTCCAACAGCTGACATCAAGCAGACATGGTGAGCAGTCATGTTGTTGATCGCATGCAAGAGCTTCAACAGCATGCATGTCATGGTGTGCACGCATGCAATCCAACCCATTCAACACACTCACGAAGGTGAAGACAAGAAGCAAGTCCAACTAGAGCTAAACATGTACTTCGGCGAGTTGATGCGTATGACCACCAACACACACTTGAATATTAGCATGGACACTATGCATCACTGTGTTTCCGGTTCAACCGAACCCAAGAAGACCATGTGCATGTTAGCAGATGAGTTGGATGAAGGCACCGAACCAATGCACCGGTTGCAACGGAGGCAAGAGTTCACTTCAACAAGATGTCACCATGAGGTGCATGCACACCATCATGGACGACCAAGCTTGGAATTAGCTCACCACCTTCACCATCACAAGCATGTCAAAGAGTTGGTCTCATCACAGCGGACCGAGTGTCAGTGATGTCTTGCATGGTTTCTCAAGCCATGTTGTCTCACATGAGCACATGTGCATTGTAATGTTGAGTCATGTCAAGTGTAAGTTAAGTGTCAATAGTTGGGTGTAACATTCATAGAGTAGGTGAAGAGTCATGAAGGTAGTTGAACTGTCAGGGGAATGCCAAGGGTCACCCCACGCTTTGCTATAAATAGTCCCTCATAACTCATTTTAATGGCTTTTGGTCAGCCAATCTTCTGTTAAGACTATCTTGAAGAAAGCTTGAACAATATTGTAATGTGTCTTGGCTTCTCCACTGCACAGAGCTAGTACATCTCTTTGGAGGAGCAGAAAAATGTGGCTGTAACGATTCACTGTTGGGGCTAGCAGGTTTACATGGATGGATTGTATGATTGGGACTTACACCTCTTTATATAATAAGAGCCATCACATTTTCATGCATATGTTGTTCTTGTAGTTGGAATGCTCCAGTTGCTTAGAAATATATGTTGTTTAACTTACGTATTTGTGTATGAACTGCTTTGTATGAAATTATATGAATCTTGTTGCAGATGTGTTGTTGGTTTAACCATCACTTTGGATTGTCGACTGATCTACTTTCCAGCTTGTGATGCATCTTCACTCGTGTGTTCCCTTCTCAGCTGAGTACTACTACAGGTTGCTAAGGGGCGCACTCATCTCACCCCCCATGTGTTAGAACCTCTCATTCACCTTCCTTGACTCATTGCAACGGTCACACCCTTGCTACTGACAGAGTTATCTTACTTACCTCCGTACGACATCACGGTCGAGGCATTACCTTACGGCTCACTGTTGGGACTCCTACACCAAACGATCTGAGGTCTAATTGGGACTTCTTACGAAGGAGATCCCTTTGACATGTTGGCGGGTCCAACACCGTCAACATTTCTGGTGCTAGAAGGAGGGCCGATTGCAAGATGTGTCCTCTCATCCAATTTTGAACCTTTGCATGCCTTTCATGGATTCTTGTACTCTTCTCCTCCTGTGATGTTTTTCTAATAGTGAATATGTCTCCATCACGGGGAAGTTTTGCAATCTCTTGTCCACTTTCACGTATGATGGTGAAGGCGAAGTGGCCTGGCCTAAGTACTTGCATGACTTTCTTTCCATGCTTCATGAGGAAGAGGGATGTTCTAACGAACAAGCCAATTTTCTGCTTGCATACACACTTCGTGAATCTCCATTTCGTTGGCTGCTCAGCCTACTCACTGACAGCGTGCACTCACTTGAGCACTTCTGTGATCTTATTGAAGACAATTTTTATCATTTTGATACAGAACATCTTGACTGAAAATTGTTATAGCAACAGAAGGCTCCGCATGAATTGGTTATTTATTTTTGGCAGCGGTTCCATGACTTGCAGTTTCAAGCTACGAGGAGCCAAATGAAATTTTCTTATCTTTGGGACCGTTTCGAGTATTGCATTAAGAAATCTGTCCGCCCCAAGAAGAAGCTTGAGATCAAGCCTCGATCAAAATTCTTCATGATGGAGTTGCGCAATCTCATGTGGAAGCGGTCACTGTCTCGACTGACTGTCCGCCTTCCTCTCATTCAACAACTCCACCACTGCCAAGTGATGCTGAGGATCATGCTCACACACCTATTCAGTTTTCACATTCTCCCAACATCACTTCACTCAATTTTCACACATATTTGGTTGTGAGTCCTTTGAGTTCTCATATGCATTATGTTCTACGACCTCCGTCTTCACACTTGGGTGTTCCTCCAAATGATGTTGTCTTGTGTTCATCCATTCCAGACTCTTCACTTGTTGTGAATGAGGAACAACCCATTGACGAAGTTGGTGTTGCACAACCAACATGCGTTGTCATTCATGAAGAGTATGAGTGGGAGCTTGAGCATCAACACTCAGCGAAGGATGACTTGTTTCTATCCAAGCCCCCTCCGTTCTTTCCTAACATCTTTGATGAACCTGCCATCCATGATTTTGCATGTGTGTCTTCATCTACAGATGCACCCATTGTTGATCACTCACAAGACTCACTAGATGTTGTACCATCATTTGACAATGGAGAGGATAAGATATTCATTGAAAATCTACTCGATCCTTCATCTGTCTTTTCCAAAAACACAGAGGATAAGTTTGTTCACTTTTCATCTACCCCTCTATTTGATTCATCTGATCATGAGGATGCCAATGAAATCATTGATTTTTTTGATCATGGCAGTCATGATCCATTTGTTTTCGTATTTGATCACGATCATGAATCTATCACAGTTGATCTTTCGAAGCCACCGATTTATGATGATCTATCTGATGATGAAGTTGAAACACCCAAGACTGTCGAGGCACTTCAGCCCGAGCTGATGGTTATGTCAGGCCCTCACTCTCTTGGGGTTAGTCTCACTTCCGATCATGAAACTGTTCAATCACCCAAGGCTCCTCATCACTCATATGTATACATTGAAGATCCATCTCACACACAGATCACATCTCCTCCACTCAAACTACATGATCCCATTGCTCATGCATTGGAGGAATCTTACATTGCAAGCACATGTGTATGACACAAGTTATCTTTGTTTCTTTCGTTTGCTTTCATGTCTCATTCAAGAGTGTGTTTATGCTTCAAAGTTGCATGCAATATCACACAACACCATGATAAGTCCACAGACTGCTCGTCATGCACTTGCACTCACTTATGTCCTATGGGCACTGTCAGACATGAAGTGTGGTTGTCTTCATTGTTATATCTTTCTTGCTTGCTGGTTCGCACAACTGGGTTGCTCGTGGACCAAGCCTTCACCAACATGGATCAACCAATGTGTCGGTGGTTGCATTGGAAATATCATTTCACGTGATCATGCCCATGCACCATTAGTGTAGGAGTAGGTGTAGTGTTTGCTTTCAGTCAATTTGCTTGGATGCTTGTTTGCTTATTCACTTTGTTTTCTTGTTTGTCTATTTTCTTGTTTGCTTACTTGCTTTGCTTTCGCTTTTGCTTCTGCTCTTTCTTTGCTTTGTAGTTTGTTAGTTCGCTTTTTTTGTTCATAGGTTAGTTTTGCATGAAACCATGTATGACTCTTGAAATGAACTGGGTGAAGTACAAGAGGGCTTGTACAACTATCGCTACTTGGTTATCTGTCATCTTGCCTTTGTATGAAGAGCTTGTTACTTTTAGTCCATGATATGTCAAAGGAATATACGTACCATTCAAAGTGAACCTTGGTGAAAACAAAATGCTCGCGTGCTAACTAGTGTCACCTTCTCTAGTCAGTTGTTTTTGGGTTAACCCTTGTCAATTCAGTCAAGTAGAGTAAGGTGAGGGGGAAAAACTTAACAGGGACGTTGGAGATATAATAAACTACTTATCTACCGGAACAAGCTCTTCTCCTCTCAATAAGTTGGGATCCCTCTTCTGCATCTGAAATGAATAAGTGCTATGCACAGTGAAAAATGAAAACATGAAAAGTAAAAAAATTCAAAACGAAAAATGAATAAGGTGAAAGAAGAGAAAGGCTTCTTGTGTAGGGAGGTCATGCAAGTAACTCTGCCGGGGTACTGACTAGGCTCGCTGGCAGCGGAGCCATGCTTGTATTCCTATGTGACTCCACTCGGGAACTGTCCAAGCCTGCTGGGAGTGGAGCAACACCAGAGATGAAACTAAGACTCTGACAACTATACTGCTTGTGCACCTATATACCCCTCAACCCCAATCAAAACAACTGCGTTTCCTTGGATTGGAATGTGTGTCAATCGGCCAAGGGCTTGGAAGATGCTACATCTTACAATCAAGCTAGTGTGAAGCCAAGATGAGCTAAGAACTGAGCAATACTTCCGGAGGTGGTAGACTTGCTTTTCACGAACAAGGTCCATTCAGAGAGCTAGATTACTACCAGTGCGTCGCCAAGTGTTTTAGTGGTTACAACCACCCTCCAGAATTTTTCCTTAGCCTGTTTTGGAGCCTCCCAAACAATCTTGCACAACATCTTGTCTTGCTTCGTCAAGTACACAAGCTTCAATGTTTTCTTGCACAAAGGCAACTTGTCGAGCACAACTTGATGCATCCCTCTCACAAGTTGTCCGTTCAAACTTGGTCCAGCCGCAAGTTGAGTTGCTTCCCCAAGAAAATTGTGCATTTCTGGAGGGAAACCAGCCTTCCCTCTAGAAATTACGCAATTCTACTAGCCAACACTCCTAGCAAAAATTACGCAAATTTCCCCAGCAGGGCTGCTCAGCCCAGAATTTGCGCAAATCTGGGCAGCAATCAGTTGCTCTACCCAAAAATTGCGTAAATCTCCTAGGCAGCCAGCCCAGCTCCTAGCCAAAAATGCACATTTTCTCCCAGCAGTCGAGCAGTCTCTTGCATGTGCAGCTGAGTTGACCGGTTCCGTTTGGGACTGAGAAAAACTGACTTGCATGCACGGGTTGCTTCTCCCAAGACAACATGCAAAGACATCCCTTGTTTTAGGGATCTATGTTTAACAGTTGGAGGTTACATGCAACTTTCATTTCAAGAACCTCCCACCAAGTGTCGCTTTCCCTATATTTGTGGCATGCGCATCACAACCTAGATATTATCAAAACTCATCAATTGGATGTTGCAGAGCTCATTCCTCACATCAAACTTGCAGCTTTGACATCCCACATCACATCTAGGAGTAGTCGGCACATTTAGCTCAGCTGTTTTGGGGTAAGCCCGCTTTCCATGCCTTGTGTTGAATTTCTGTCGCTTTTTGTGTTTTCATTTGTATGAGTCTCGTTTGCCTGATTTATTTGAATGCTTGTTGTCGTTTACATGTATATTAACTTGTCCTAGCACTGTTTCAGTTTTCATTGACATCTCACTACTGTCGCATGCATGAAACTGTTTTTCACGAACGGTCGCCGATTCGGTGACTCGCCTCACCCACATGCATGTTGTTCCATTTTCTGAATCTGTCATTCACCATTTGCATGCATGATCATTCACTTATGCTTACACTCAGTATCACCATGCATTCGCACTCACATTCACTTTCAGTTGCCCGTCGACGAGTCTGGGCAGCCTTGGCCCGGACTCTGCCTCACCAAGACAACATTGCGCAATCCTGAGAGGGAATACCTTTCTTCCCAGCAGCTATTCCCCAGGTCTGCTTTGCACAATCTTGAGTGACAATGACTATTGGCCTAGAAAATTGTGTAATGCAGTCACTAAGCCTGCAGTCATTGCCAGCTGAAATTGCACATTGCGCAATTCCAGCAGTCAACAGTCATGATGGATTGTGCATTGCGCAGTTCCAGCAGTCAGTCAATCTCCCAACATCCCAGACTGTGCCTTGTGCAGTCGTGGCAGTCAGTCTCCCGACCTCCTGGCTGAAATTACACAACCTTCATGATCAGCCACTCAGGTATGTTGCAATTTAGTTTTCAAGTTCAGTTTGGTTTGCTTACCATGAGTGTTGCCATGTCTTTAGGTATTTCAGGTGTTCATTTTCCTCTCAGCAGTGCAAGTACAATGGTTTCCAAGAGAGCAGAGTCAAAGACACCATTCAGAGCACACCTGGAGATGAAATCAATCAAATGTCTATGAGCTTGCCTTCTCATGAAGATATCAAGTTGTTCATGGACAAGGACATCAAGATATGACAACTACAGGATCACAACAAAGAGCATCATGAACAACAGCTGAAGGCAACATACCGAATGCAACAAATGCATTGAATGCAAGAGGAAGGTTGTTGACAACACAGAGGAGGAGCAAAGTTGCAAGATCAAGCAGATCCACTGATAATGAAAGAAACTTTGGAGACTCATGATATGAGGTGACGTCGCGACTTGAAGATTGTGCAAAGATTGAGAATGGAACAAAGAAAGAGTTGCATGTGCTGAAAATAGCAACTGAGGAAGAGCATGAAGCTGCATAGAAAGACGAATGAGTTGCATTAGCAACAGGAACAACAGTGGGTGCAACATGCACTCACGGATGAAACTGTGCCCATACAAGTTAAAGATCCATCCCAACAGCTGAAACAGAGTAGACATAGTGAGCAATGTTTTTGATCGCATGCAAGAGATTCAACAACATGCATGTCATTGTGCGTACGCATGCAATCCAACCCATTCAACACACTCACCAAGGCGAAGACAAGAAGAAAGTCCAACTGGAGCTGAACATGTACTTCGGAAAGTTGATGCACATGACCACCAACACACACTTGAAGATCAACATGGACACTATGCATCAGTGTGTTTCCGGTTCAGCCGCACCCAAGAATACCATGCGCATGTTAGTAGACGAGTTGGATGAAGGATCCGAACCAATGCACCAGTTGCAATGGAGGCAAGAGTTCGCTTCAGAAAGATGTCACCATGAGGTGCATGCACACCATCACGGACGACCAAGCTTGGCATTAGCTCACCAACTTCACCATCACAAGCATGTCAAAGAGTTGGTCTCATCATAACGGACCGGGTGTTAGTGATGTCCTGCGTGGCTGCTCAAGCAATGTTGTCTCACATGAGCACATGTGCATTGTAATGTTGAGTCATGTTAAATGTAAGTCAAGTGTCAATAGTTGGATGTAATAGTCATAGAGTGGGTGAAGAGTAATGAGGGTAGTTGAATTGTCGCAAAGGGGAATGTCAAGGGTCACCCCACCCTTTGCTATAAATATTCCCTCCTCACTCATTGTAAGGGATTTTGGTCAGCCAAGCTTATGTTAAAACTATCTTGAAGAAAGCTTGGACAATATTGTAACGTGCCTTGGTTTCTCCACTGCACGAAGCTAGTACATCTATTTGGAGGAGTAGGTGGATGTGGTTGTAACGCTTCACTGTTGGGGCTAGCAGGTTTACATGGATGTATTGTATGATTGGTACTTACACTTCTTTATATAATAAGAGCCAACACATTTTCAAGCATATGTTGTTCTTGTAGTTGGACTGCTCCGGTCTCTTAGTAATATATGTTGTTTAAATTATGTATTTGTGTATGAACTGCTTCGTATGCAATTATATGAATCTTGTTGTAGATGTGTTGTTGGTTTAACCATCATTTTGGATTTTCCACTGATATGCTTTCCAGCTTGTGATGCATCTTCGCTCGTGTGTTCCCTTCTCAGTTGAGTACTGCTACAAGTTGCTAAGGGGCGCACTAAACTCACCCCCCATGTGTTAGAACCTCTCATTCGCCTTCCTTGAATCACTGCAGTGATCACACCCTTGCTACTGACAGAGTTATCTTACTTGCCTCTGTGCGACATCGCGGTCAAGACATTACCTTACGACCCATTGCTGGGACTCCTACACCAAACAGGCTAAGGTCTAATTGGGAATTCTTACCGGGGAGATCCCCTTGACATGTTGGTGGGTCCAGCACCGTCAACAGGTTCCCTTTTCACGTTCTGACTTAGAATCAAAGCATCCATTGGTCTCCAGGTATTTTAACTCGGCGACTAGCGCCTACTTTGCGTGACATTCATTTGTGTTGTGAGTGGGAGTTTTATGGAACTCACACCACTTGTCGGTTTCCTTATTTGCCTTCCCATAATTCTTGGCTTGCGTCTTTGAGGAGTTTTCCTGGAGGGTCTTGGCTCGAACCTTCCCTTTTCTTTATGGCTTGGGGGTTTCTTTCTCTACTTTGAAATTCGCATATCCAAAGTCTCGCTTCATTTTCTTGAATTTCTGCTCAACCTTTGCAGCATATCGCTATGTTTCACTAAGCGAGGAGATGTCCAGGAACTCCATTTCCTCTTGAATGTATTTTTGGAAACTATCGCGATACTTGAGTACCATATTTTTCTCATAATCTTTGATACCCAAATTTGTTCGCAAGGTATAGAAAAGATTCGTCAGCTCATGCACATCTTGATCCCTTTGTTGCCGCAACATAGTCCATTGTATGTACTTGTCGTCATAGCTGCCAACAAGGTAATATTATTCCTTGATAGAATCTCGGAAAGAGTACCAAGAGGGTACGACTGAAAACAAAGGGTTCCTCGACCTGTCTCTCACGGTAAGTTTCCCACCAGTCCTTGACATGGAGGGTGGCTTTAAGAAGTGCAAAAGTAATCTTCTCCTTATCGGAGAAATTATGGACTTAAAAATACCTTCCATAACCATTTATCTACAACATTTGCATCTATTTGACCTTTGAATATAGGGATAACGAATTTAACTTGTACCTTGAAGGGAGTGGCACCTCTGAAGTGACTGTTGGATGAAGATGTGTCACTGGTTGGCATCCACCGAAGGATCTAGGCAAAGTTGTCCATCATTTCATACCCTTGTCGCTTGAGGGCTTCTTTGAGCAACATTTTTATAGGATCTCCTGCTCCCTTGTCTTTCTTTTATTTTGCCATGGGAGGTCGTCGATGTCGGTGGGGATGGTCTTGCAAGGGATCAACTAGTTCAAGTCCTAACTCCTTATACCCTGAGCTTGTTGGGGACATGCACAGAAAAACAGAGAAAGAGAAGACCGCTCTGATATCACTGATCCAAACTTATACAAGAATGAAACATAATATAGACATAAATGTAAACACAAGATGCAACATAAATAAATATTCACATCATTAATATCAAAGAACTGAAATATGCTTACATACAAATGGAAATAAACTAGTTCGGGTGATGGTATATTATCTCTAAGAAGAGATGTGGTGGCTACATGCCTTTGAACTATGTTACAATGAAGCTCAAAGGCCTTTTTATTATTGAACAACAAAGGGAAACCCTAAACAAGCAAAACCCTAACCTAAGAGATGGAACGCCAAGAGTTTGTGGGCCCCGTTGAGGTTAGTTGGACAATCAACTTCCCGAGGTCGTAACTTGGTCATATGATCTTCGTTTTGTGCTTACAATACCTTGTTAGAAAGGTATCTTTGAGTACTACAATATTTACAACAGGCTCATAGTCATTGCAGACCTAAAAAAACGTCGTTTTTGGGGTCAAAACAACTCCGGAAGTTCAAGATCCAAAAAAACTACTAAAAATAGTAAGTGTGCTATAATCAAGGAAACTGACGAAACCAATTGGAGGTCCAGTTGAAATAGGTGGGTGGCCACCAATATCCACTTGGATCTCTCTATGTGGCTAATTTTTATAATGTTAGGAAATTGTAGATTTCAAAGATTCCAAGTTAGCAATAGATTGGATATTTGATAAATTAGGAGTGGTTACTCCTCATTTGGAACATATTTTATAGGAAACAAAAACCAAATCAAGGAATTCAGAATAGCTTGAGGAAAAATACATATACAGAGAGTTAAATAGGCTTGTTAATTGTTTGTCAAAGGAAGCTTTAAGGGCTCATCCTTGTACATTGGAAACCATAGAATTTATGGATGATCAAGCCTGAGAGGCCGTGGTCAGTCAATTCTAGTTCTAATCTAGTCTCCACAAGAGTTATTTTTGGACAACTACTAAAAGTTTTTTGAGTTGGGATAGGAATGTATATATCCATTTAAAGGATATTGATATAATATGGTCAGACCTCAACACGGTCTTCACAATGTATATTTTCTAAAGGAAATATAAGTTTTTTCTTTATGGAAATTGTATATATATATATATATATGAATTTACATTAATGAAGAACTTATTTTTTTTGCTTTATCTAGTTAATATAAAAACCGGGCTTAGAATAGAAATATGTTTTAACAAATTTACACTAACATAATTATATGACCACTCGAACCCAAAGGGGTTGAGGATTTTTTACAATTGGGTAAGGTTCAATTTCCATGAGTGCCTATCCTAGAGCCTTGGGGGCACCATGAATTCACAGGGGCTTCACTGGGGGAGAAATACCATACCGCGTGCATTCATATTGGAGGATATATATTGAGGAAAAAATGACATAATATATTGAACATATAATAAAGGGTAAAGGGTTTTTATATTAACAAGTATAAAAAATGGAGCTCAAAGTTAATGAAAAAATATAAAGGGGTATAAAAAATGTTAATGAAATAATGGATACCTACACTGTCTAGTGGATGAAGGGTTTTTTAAAAATGGGAAGGTGTATTAGATTCATATTGATATGGGGTTAAATAATGTGATTTTTAGAGGTATTTTCCAACATGTAGTCAAATTAGGGGTATTGATTAGTATGCCACACACACACGTGATATGTCAGAGGTTCATTGAGTGAAGCCCTCGTATATGAATTAGTGGTCAAGTGAGTACTTGCACACAAAGATATTGTATTAAGTAGTCTCATAACTTGTGCACACATGGATCAAATACCACCCTCATCTCCTCCTTTAAAAGAATCCCCCATGGTGGGTGACTAAGACAAATGAAGTGTGATCTCTTATACATTGATAATGCCACCTCCTTTGCTCATGGCTCAAAGAAAATTGTTAAGGATTAAAGAAACACATGCAAGAGGTTCGTTCCTTGATAGGAAGGCCATTCATTTTAAGCTCTCCCTAGTTTATGTTATGATTTTCCCTATGGTGGACATCACTTCATCTAGTGGTCACATTCCTACATTGAAGATGTGGATCCCAGGTCATTCATGACACAATTAGACCAATGTTACTACAATTATTATTGGCATCTCGCTCGGGATCTTGCTCTAGGTAAGTTCTTTTGTGTCTATATTTTTCATTTGATGTTTCTACCTTTTATTCTGCTATTCAGGATGGCTAGGTCTCATTATGCTATTTGGGATGGAAATGGCTCCATTATAATAGTTTCTCTCTTATGTTTTCTCCTTCGAGCATTCTTGCAATTTTCTCTCAGTCTCCTATCTCCACTTTGTTACTCCTCCTTCATTCTTTGGTCTTAGTCCTCCCACTATTTCTAGCTTCTTCCTGCGTCTAGATCCTTTACAATTATTATTGGGTTTCAGTTCTCATTGGTTCCAATAGATTGTTCCTTTGTCTATTTCCCAACGCTACTCTAATGTCCCATATTTCCTTGTCAAGGTCACTTACACTCTAGTCAAGGTTGCAACATATGATATTTTCCTCCTCGAATTTGTGCCTAGGCCAATGTGAAGGCCTTGGCTAGTCACTATTGGGAGTATACCACCTATTCTGCCTATGAAGAGATCAAACATAGTAGAATAGGAAGCACAAGTTGAGCACAAATTCCTTTCAAACATTGAGGTGCAGGAGAATGTCACACAATGGGTGGCTGACACAAAAAACTCATTCCCGACAATCTCAATAGATGTAGGCAGTGGATCTATAGTGGTAGATTAAGACCATAATGGAAGTGATGGCCAAGAAGCCAACGAACTTACACTTCCAAAGTAGTAAAGAAGATGATGCAACACCAACTCCCACACAGGTTCTCATGATTAATTGTGATATCTTTAGATTGGTTTAAAAAAATTCACATACTTGATAACCTTGTAGACAAACAATTTTTTGGTTTTTGTTCTAACTATGTAAATAATCATAAACCTAGTATTTAGTGAAGCATTTTCAAACTCTGAATATAATATTCATAACTATACCACTATTTCTATAGTTTTATAGTTTTAATCTGATCTTTCAATTTAACAAACCAAAAAATATAAACTTGTAATACTTTTTAGATCAATAATACAAAATGGATATAACTGGTTAACAAAACAAAAACAAAAACCAAAATATGACTAGGCTATAAAATGTATGTCTTTCCCATTGTAAAGGGGAAAGAACACCATATTAAACCTCGAATCTCCATTACAATTGTTATTCTCTAGCGTGTGAAATCATATTTAATTAAGCATGTGAACAAAAAATATTTTCTAAATGAATGCCTCATGGATTTCCTTGAGCATATGCCTGCCCTGCAATGGCGTTCAAAACTGTCACAGAAGTACCATTCCAGTTATGAGAAAGAAATAACAAATATAATGGTAATACAGTGAGAAAGATTCCAAATGAAAATAGAAAACTGTCAAGACGAATGGATGATAGAAGATACTGACAGGGTGTTCATATTTGAATTATTTATGAATGTTTTCCCATTATATTATAGCAGATATGGTAAAGCCTGGGAGACTACACAGCTTTAGTCTTACATTATGAGAGGGGAGTTTACTAAAATAATTTTAGTAGAAATAAAATAATAAAATGGTTGAGGTACTCAATTGAGTGTGTTTTTGATAGTTGAGAGAGTTTAATAATAATTATTTTTAAGTAAGTTTATGGTAGTTGGGAAAGTTTAATGATAATTTTTTATCTAAAAAATTTAACGATACTTTTTTATTTAAATTTAAATAACATTGTGACATAGTATTTTATGGATAGGCACTTAATTATTCACTATACTGACTCTTTCTCAATTTTTGTGAATTAAAATAATTATAGTGACTCTTTCTTGTAAAAAATAATAAGCAGAGAATTTTTTTTACATAAAGCCGAAGCTATTAGGGAAAGGCCACAGAAATCTTGCCCGAAGTTTTCTGCCTCTATGTCATTGAGTCAGAAAATTTGGCAACCAATATTTGTAATCCATGGTCACCCATAGAAAATCCAAAATTTGGAACTGCACCCATTGGCTCACATTTATTGGGAAATCTAATCCATTAAATGCCTTTGAATAGCTTCTGCTTATGAGACAGGTTCTTCTCCTTATGTACAATTTCTGTGTCAGCTTTTGCAGCTGTGTCAAAATAGGATTTGCAGGCTTTTCGCTGCACTGAAAGAGTAAGCAATTCAAGGGAAATTATCAAAAGTCTCAATGTGGGTGTCTGTATGGGCCCTGAAGCGTGGGTTAGTTGATTATTAGCAGACTTTAACACCTGGTCTGTCACATAAGATGGTCCTTACTATCCAACCATGACATAAGTCATTTGTATTCACATCTGTCATGCAGTAAATATATCAATCGGTACAGAATCCATATTACGAAAGGAGTTGTTTTTAGTGTGATTTTTTGAAGATTTTGGTGACGGAATTAGGCGGAAAAAATTGAGATTAAATTTTGATTTGTATTATTTAAAATGGTTTTTTAACTGCATATTTGGATTCAGCACCCTGAAAAATCTCTAGGACCCTTTGATTGTGCAGAAATTACCTATCAAACTTGTGATTTCAATAAATTGCTGCCAAATTTTAGAGAAATTTGACTGAAAAATCCCACCAAAAAAACTTGCAAAAAATCACACTAAAAACTACACCATTACGAAATACAATGGAAACCAGCTAATTTTATGGCGCTTGTGCTCCTGCAAGTCGTGTCACAATAGATGCTGCTATCATTCCAATCAGTCAGGGAGTGAGGGAAGTGTACGTGTTGAATACTTGTATTATAATTTTACTTTGGGTATCCTATGCAAGAAGTTGACAGTGGTTTTAGACGCGTATTATAGGTCAACTTTGGGTATCCTATGCAAGAAGATAGTGGTTTTGAACGCCTTTATTTTATAATTGGTTTTTAGAATTTTAATTCTATTTTCAATAATTAATAGATAGGGAATAAGGGAATGTACATGTATTATAATTTTATTTTAGGTATCTATTTTGTTTTTATCAGAGGTATGGACAATTAGTCTTGTACTTATTTTATTTCGGGTAATTTATAAATTTTGAGTATTTTATAAATTTTGTATTTTGTTTTTATTAGAGGTATCTACAACTAGTTTGGTATCCATTTGATATTGGATTCTACCATTATCATTATAATTTTTAGATAAATTTTCTAGAATTGAAATTGAAATTTCTTAAATCATAATACCATTTTATTTTGGGTATCTTTTGAATTTTGTATTTTGTTTTTATTAGAAGCATAGACAATTAGTCTTGTACTCACTTGACATTGGATTTCATAACTCTTAGACAAACCCTCTAGAATTGAAACTGAAATTTCTTGAATCATAATACTACGTTATTTTGAGTATCTTTTGAATTTTATTTTTATTAGAGGCATTGACAACTAGTCTTGCACTCACTTGACATTGAATTCCGCCACTGCCATTATAACACTTAGATAAACTCTCTAGAACTGAAACTGAAATTTCTTGAATCATAATACTACTTTATTTTGGGTATCTTTTGAATTTTGAATTTTATTTTTATTAGAGGCATTGACAACTAGTCTTGCACTCACTTGACATCGGATTCCGCCACTACCATTATAACTCTTAGATAAACTCTTTAGAATTGAAACTGAAATTTCTTGAATCATAATACTACTTTGTATTTTGTATTTTGTTTTTATTATAGGTGTGGACAATTAAACTTGTACTTATTTTATTTCGGGTATTTAATAAATTTAAGGTATTTTATAAATTTTGTATTTTGCTTTTATTAGAAGTATCCACAACTAGTTTGGTATCCATTTGATACTGGATTCTATCATTACCATTCTAATTCTTAGATAAATTTTCTATAATTGAAATTGAAATTTCTTGAATCATAATACTACTTTATTTTGGGTATCTTTTGGATTTTGTATTTTTTTTTTATTAGAGGCATAGACAACTAGTCTTGTACTCACTTGACATTGGATTTCATAACTCTTAGATAAACCCTCTAGAATTGAAATTGAAATTTATTGAATCATAATACTTATTTTGGGTATCTTTTGAATTTTATTTTTATTAGAGGCATTGACAACTAGTCTTGCACTCACTTGACATTGGATCTGCCACTACCATTATAACTCTTAGATAAACTCTCTAGAATTGAAACTGAAATTTCTTGAATCATAATACTACTTTATTTTGGGTATCTTTTGAATTTTGAATTTTATTTTTATTTGAGGCATCCACAACTTGTCTTGTACTCACTTGACATTGGATTCCACCACTACCATTATAACTCTTAGATAAACTCTTTAGAATTGAAACTGAAATTTCTTGAATCATAATACTACTTTATTTTGGGTATCTTTTGAATTTTGAATTTTGTTTTTATTAGAGGCATCGACAACTAGTCTTATACTCACTTGACATCGGATTCCACCACTACCATTATAACACTTAGATAACTCTCTAGAATTGAAATTGAAATTTCTTGAATCAAATCTGCAAAATTTTTGCTAATTCTAAAACTATTAATACTTTCAAAAATATATCTCACCAAAATTGTCAAATAAAAATGACAAAAACTTTTAAAAATAAAATTTTTTATCCTAACTTTATTCATCTAAATAATGCAATAAATATTAATGACAATTAGATATTATTCATGAAACAATGCAATCAATATTTATAAGCATTATTAATTACAATGTTAATTGCACAACCCATAAGGCTTCAAAGTTGAAAAAGGAATAATATTTTTAAAAATTATTTATTTTATAATTATTTTAATTTTAATAAAAAAATTAATTTAAAAATAAATAATTTATATTTATTTTAATTCTAATCAAATTATTATTTAAATTCCTTATATTTAATGAGAGTGAGGAAAAGACTTTAAATAAAAAATAATAATATGAAGTTAATTGCTAACAAATTGCTCGAGATTTATGGGTTTCAAGTATTAATACGAAGTCAATGAGTAATTCATTGTTATAGTTTCATGGGTTTAGGAGTAATAATATCGAGTTGTTTTTAGTGAGATTTAAAAAAAAATATTGTGGGTTTTTCCAGTGTAATTTTTCTAAAATCTAGCAGGAAATTATTGAAATCACAAGTTTGATGGGTAACCCCTGGTCCCCTGCACCATCAAAGTGCCCTATGGGTTTTTCAGAGTGCTCAATCCGTATATACAGTAAAAAAGCTAGTTTAAATAACACAAATCAAGATTTCACCTCAATTTTTTCAGCCCAGAAAAATCCAAAAAATGGCACTGAAGACAACTCTTAATAATATGAAATGAACTATTGACTCCTCATTATAATCCCATGGGCTTGGAGCACTCATATGAAGTGATAATTAATTCATTATTATAATTTTATGAATTTTGATAAAGATTAATAATATTAATTAAATATATATTATTAATATTAAATTTACTTTCTCGGATGGATACAAATATAAATGCAAATCAAAATCTTAAAATTATATTAAAAACAAACTGAACCAATATAATTTTTTTGGTCTTAAACAAAAAATCACATGATTTGTATCTAAATGTAACACTCCATCCCACCTTTTTGGGTTATCCTCAACTAATGGGAGGTGTTACATTAAACTAATTTAATATCCAAGGTCTATTATGAATATGGGGTAACCAAAAATCCTCTTTCTCCAACTTCCTCAAAATATAAAACAATCCCCATCATCACATTTGTGATATCCCCAGACAATGTAAATATTTAATTTACTGCAAACCAAACAAACTATTTATTATTTTAAGTTATAAATACTATTTCTTGAATTTAGTTAAGTGAAATAGAAATTACTTGTAAATATTCTTTTACTTGTTAAAGTAGTTAGGATTCACAGTTACTTGTCCCTAACTAATTTCTTGAGGATTTATTCAAGAAAGATCAAGAGGATAGGGGTATATGAGATCAAGAAGAAAATGAAGTATGAAAGAAAAGAAAAAGAAGAAAATCTGTGCTTCTGTAGCTATGTCTGGTTTGGACCAGATAGCTATGAGACCATGAGTTCTCATAATAAAAGAAGAAGGTTCATGTATCCAGATAGCTAAGAGACCATGAGTTCTCATAATAAAAGAAGAAGGTTCATGTATCTAGGAACAACTCAGGGGGAGACTACATGACATAGTAGTCTCAAGGTTGGGAGGCAAAGTAGCGAGCAACAAGGTCTAGTCACAGACTAAATCTGGAAGACAACTTGATTCAGATAAGTGAAAATTCTCACATTAATTAGTTAAAGATCTGATATGTATCTTTATACAAATATATGCATGACATTTTCTAACAGATAGTAAAGATAGACTGGTTAACCTAAGTAATTTGTGAAAATAGTCCATAAGTAATTTTTCGTGTATCTAGATGAGAGGTAGATTACTTTTTAGTACCCAATAAAATGCGTAGTCGATTTCGGTAGAAAATGACAAGAGAAACTGACAGAGTCTAGTTAAGAATACATCATAGCAATAGAATCAAAACATCAAAACGAAAATGGTCAGCGATTCTACACAGATTAAATATTCATGCAAAGACCAGTATGCCATAATCTTTTATTAGGAAGGCAAAACCCTGAACACCAGGGATAGAACGAACGAACATATATATGTATATATGATGAAATAAACATTCGTATTAGGAAGAAGAAAAGGAAAGAATTTTAGGAACACGAACCTACCAAGATTAACTAAGAAAGTTTAAAGCAGTAAAATGAAATAAGCAAGAATTTGTAGACCGCAACAGATAAACCACGAGAATGCATCCTTTATTTCCAAATCCCTACCCTTGCGAGCTAGATTAGATGTTTTACCATTCCTACTTGGAACATAGATAAGCAAAATAACTTTTATCTTTGACATAGATGACGAAGTAAGTACTGAAATCATTACATTCCAAAAATATGATTAAATGATAATTAGGTAAACAACAATTAAAAAACTGTAAATCACTCGTAATAGCATTACAAGGTTGTCCCACCTATCATCAAGAAAGGAAGCTAATAGAGTCAGGCAGAGGGTTTTGGTCCGCGTAAACCTTTGCAAATATACAAAATTCATATCGCCCCTTTTAAGGCCGACATTAAAAATAAATACAGTTATTTAAAACTGATAAATTAACAGAGGTCTGCGTAACCCCTTTGCAAATAAACTAAATACATATCGCCCTTTAAGGGCCGCCAATGCTTAAGATAAATATAGATAATTACATTAACAAAATAATAGTTCGCAAATGAAGTCTCCTTCTGGAGCCGAAACCCTCAACCAAGAAAAACCTTAACATAAAAACATTAGGCAAGGCTCAAGTAACCGATAGTGGAATGGAACTATCATTACCACACTCAGTGGGCCGAGTGAGGGTTTCCTCTAGCAATTCGCCTGAAAATTGATCATCTGCAAAACCCTCCATCCCAATTGGGAGGAGTATTAAGGATTAAAAGCTAGCACACGAAGACAATAGCTATGTAATAAGGCTTGAGAATGAAGATAGTAAACAAAATCACTCAGACATTACCTAATTTAAGACATATGTAGAAACCCTCCTCTCTGTAGAATACTAAGCCAGAAACCAATACGCCTAATAGGGAAGCCAGGGAACGATTAGGAGGCATAATGTGGTAATGGTGAATAAATTTGGAGCACAAACAACACCCAACAACAGGCGATAGACCTATGAATAGATGAGCATGGAGAAAACCCCCTCTGTAGAGCATGCGGTATCCATTCCTAGGAGAAGAAAGAATGAATGGGCGACGACACTACTCCAGAGGCATAGAACCCTGAGGTTCTCCTCCACCGTTCGATACAAGCAACAACCAGATGCTGTTGATTTGGATCCAATCCTGAGGTCGATGATGGAGCTGTACAACATCGAAGCCTCCAAAGATTTGATGCCTCCACCTAGGCCGATACAACAACCAGAGAATTAATGTGGCATAGGAGGCTGAGTGGTTAATGTTAGCTCAGAAAACATACAGTAATAAAGTCTTGTCATAAATACAGTGGAGTTATGGTATAGTTAATCATGTTTCGAAGGTGACAAGTGGGCTTATTGGCTCAGTTAGAAACCCCACCATTATTATAACCCTGTAAACATTAATCGCGGAAATTATGCAAGGGATATGGTATGAATTGTTATAAAGGATCATAATATAATGGTCAGATATTGTAATAGTCAGATGTAAATCCAAAAACACATTGGTAAATACCTTACAATTCTAGCGCTATCATAGAATCTTAAATAGTAAAAGTTCTCTGTGTAATATACAATAATTTATTTAAAATTTTCTTTATACATATTTTGACTTGTGGATGTGTGACATATGGTATCAAAGCACTCAGGTTGCAAAACTGAGACCTCTAGAATATAAGTAAATAACAACATTTGTGATGTGCACAGAGGAAGAAGGGAAGCAATCAGCATGAGGAGAACTGGAAATCCACCACACAGGTCCGTAATGGGAACAGGGCCAACATCATTTCAAGATGGCAATCCTGAGGTATGGGTGCAGTTGGGAGATGAGCTGCGAAATACCAATACTACTATCATGGAAATTGTACAAGAATTGAAGGATGAGATGGCCCGACTACGGGAAGATAACGAAAGGCTGATGCAGGAGCAGGAAAAGATTATGAAGAGTCTATCTGATAGACAGAATCATCAGCCACTAGTCCCTATCCCTGAGCATGGAAATATGACAAGGGAACAAGAGTTTTAGACTGAGAATGTGGATAGAGAAGGTGGCGAAGAGAATCATGAAGAAGAGTCAGATAATGTGTCGGGACACAAGACACAAAAAAGATAGAAAATGGAACTTCAAGGGGAGTTTCGAAAAATAAAACCTCCCCTCTTTGATGGTGAATAGGAAGAGGTAGCAAAAGCCTGACTCATCAATATGAACAAGTATTTCAAGCTGTATGAGTACGACCATAATCTAAAGGCTCGTTTGTCTATCTTCCAGCTACAAGGGAAGGCCACCCTGTGGTGGGAGGAAGTAAAAACAATTCGTGGAGTAAATGAACAAAGCATAATTTGGGAAAAATTTTAAAAGTATTTTAAAGAAAAATATTTGATTGCAAGATTTTATGACGAAAAGGCAAAGGAGTTTCATGATCTTTGACTAGGCCAATTGTCCATGGATGAGTTCATAACAAAATTCAAATCATTACTTCAGTATGTCCTTTACATACGCGAAGAAAAGGCAAAAGTGCAACGGTTTATCATCAATCTTCCACTGTTCATGAAAGAACAACTACAAGTTGATAACGCAAAAACCATGGACGAAGTTATACGGAAAGCGCAAATATGCTACCATCAAAACAAACAAAAGGGAGATGTGGGAAAGAGAGGGGTCAAAAAAAAGGGAATTAAATTTGCTGCCAGCCACAAGGGAAATAAGGGCAAAATCAATAAGGATTGTATAAAGGTTAAAATAACAGGAATATGAATAGAAATCAACCCAGATTTAAATTACCAGGTGAAACCAAGGTGAATGAGCAGTCAGGAAGAATTGAAGTAGAATTAACCAACAGACCACCTGTACAATGTTGGGGATATGGAGGCCTGCATTATGTCAAAAACTGCCCACACCGCAAGGGAGCTGATCAGATTTCACAAATTCAAGAAGCATCTACTATGGGAGAAGTGGCAAGAAGCATTCCAAAAATTAATGCTACCCTTGAAGACCATCAGGCAGAATATCAACCAACCATGGTTGAATTTGAAGTTAAAGTTTTTGACCGAACCATATCCATTTTAATTGATCCCGGAGCTACCTTGAGTTATATTAGCCCCAAGATAGTGGAAAAATGTTGTTTTCAAGCTGTTAAGTTTAAAAATCCTTGGTTAGTACAACTAGCCATAGGAGAAAAAAGAAGGGTGTTGGCCAAGGTCAATAATTGTCCCCTAGTATTAGTTGATCAGTCTATCATGGCAGATCTGAATGTGTTACCTCTGGGATCATACGACATCCTTATAGGTATGGACTGGTTGGAAAAACATTGGTCCCTCATTAAGTGTAAGACCAAAACCATTAATTACCTGGATGAGAAAGGAGAGAGACATGAAATTCAAGGTATTCAAAAACCTCTGCAATTAAGGCATGTAACAGCCTCCCAATTAGCAAAATGCATCAGAAAAGGCTACCAGGTTTATGCAATACAAGTAGGGTATGCTGATTCTAAGGATAAAACTGTTTCATTAGAGAATATAACAGTGGTACAAAATTTTCCGGATGTATTTCCCTGAGGAAATCCTGGGACTACCCTCGAAAAGGGACATAGATTCCATAATTGAGTTGATTACGGGAGCTTCCCCGGTCTCCCAAGCCCCTTATCGTATGAGTATAACAGAGTTAACACAATTAATAATGCAACTATAAGAGCTGCTTGATAAAAAGTATATCCGTCCCAGTATGTCCCCTTGGGGAGCTCCAGTGATTTTTTTTAAGAATGGAACCTTGCGAATGTGCATGGATTATTGTCAGTTAAATAAGCTAACCATTAAGAATAAATACCCCCTTCCCCATATAGATGAATTATTTGATCAGGTGAAGGGTCAAACCGTATTTTCAAAGATCGACCTTCGCTCGAGTTACCTTTACAAAGACTGCATTTAGGACTCGTTATGGACATTATGAGTTCATAGTGCTACCTTTTGGAATGAATAATGCCCCAACAACCTTCATGTACCTCATGAACAATATATTTCATTAGTTTTTGGACAAGATCATGTTAATATTTATCGATGATACACCGATCTACTCTCAGAACATAGAAGAAGATAAAGAGCATATTCGTATTGTTTTGTAAGTCCTAAGAGAACACCAGTTGTACGTTAATTACAGTAAATGTGATTCCTTTAAAGAAAAAATTCATTACTTCGAACATGTCATCACCAAGAATGGAATCGCAGTGGACCCAAAGAAAATAAGGACTATCATGGAGTGGTCTGTACCAAAGGATGTAGCTGACATAAGATCATTCATGGGTCTAGCCAGATATTATAGACGATTTGTGGAAGGTTTTTCTAGGGTGGCATATCCCATTACCTCTCTGCAAAAGAAAGGAAAAACCTTTAAGTGGACTTTTGATTGTCAAAAGAGGTTTCATCAGATCAAACATCTACTTAACACCACACCCATTTTGAGCATTGCTAATCCCAATAAAGAATATGTGGTTTGTACGGATGTTAGCAAAGAAGGTGTAGGTGGCATATTAATGCAAGAAGGAAAAGTTATTGCCTATGAATCGAGGAAGCTTAAAGAATATGAGCAAAAGTATTCAACTTATAACTTAGAGATGAAAACAGTCATACATGCCTTAAAGATGTCGACATTACTTGATGGGTAAGAAATTTCTGTTAATGACTGATCATCATAGTCTAACAAACTATTTCAAACAACCCACTTTGAATGCTAGGCAGGTTCATTGGGCTGACTTCCTAAGCGAATTCGATTTTGAAATCAAACACTTGAAGGGAAAAGAGAATTGAGTTGCAGATGCCTTAAGTCGAAAGGTAAATTGTTTGTATGAGATTTCTTTCAGTGAATCACAAACTACTTTTTATGAGAAGATTAGAGAAACAACCATGCAAGATTTAGAATATAAACATTTATGGCAGCAAGCTAAAATTTTGAACAACCATGAACAACAATTGGGATATGAGGTAAATTCAGAAGACTTGCTGATTTATAGGAAAATGATATATGTGCCTAATCAAAAAAATCTTAAAAATTTAATTTTAGACGAATATCATAAGATTCCTTATGCAGGCCACCCCGGGTACCAGAAACTGATTACTGCCCTTAGAAAAGAATTTTTCTGGCCTAGTATGAAGAAGGAGGTAGCAGAATATTTAGCCCGTTGTCTGGAATGCCAACAAGTAAAGGCAAAGCACCACCACCCAACAGGATTACTCCACCCATTTTCTATTCCTAAATGGAAATGGGAGACCATATCCATTGATTTCATTACCGGACTGCCCAAGTCTAAAAGGAAAAATGACTCAATAATGGTGGTAGTGGACAAATTGAGAAAATCTGCTCATTTCATACAAGTACAATCAACTTATAAATCGATAAAAATTGCTAACATTTTAATGCAAAACATTTCTAAATTGCATGGAGTACCCAAGACGATCATTTTTGACCGTGATGTGAAATTTACATCAGAATTTTGGAAATATCTATTTGAAGGATTGGGCACACAACTACACTTTAGCACTACTTATCATCCTCAAACGGATGGGCAGACAGAGCGAGTAAATCAAGTAGTAGAAGACATGTTGCGGACTTATGTAATGCAACAACCATCTAAATGGGAGGACTACCTGCACTTGGTAGAGTTTTCTTATAACAATGGATACCATACATCCTTACAGATGAGTCCTTTTGAAGTGTTATACGGATGTAAGTGCAGGACACCCTTGAGTTGTGATCCATTAATGAAAAAGGTATTATAGACTATGTGTGAATTCGCTTATGTTACTTAGTGCAACAGATTGAAAAGATTGTGAATAACATAAACGCATAAACAACTTGAAAACACATTCAAACACATCAACACAACCAGATATAATAAAGGAGTTCACCAAACTTTCTGGTTACGTCTCCTAGTCCTCTCGCTTCCAGTGCTAACCTCTTTATTTTGGATTCAAATTGCTGTTACAGGTATGAGCTCTAAAACAGAGTCTCAAATAAGAAAATGGACATCGCCACTGCATTCAGCTTGAAATTTAAAGTCAAATGAGTATAAACTTAATCATATTTGGCCATTATGACCTCCAGACCCCCTGGAATGGTCCAAAACCACCTCTATCCCTACAAAACCACCCTCTGTTTGGCAAAGACCGCCCCAGTCTGCATAAAAACACCTCAGAGTGCGTGCTAGTGGTAGGGTAGGTTCGACACGTGCAATGGTTTATTAAAAAATTGGTGGCTTGGTTAACCAAGTCCCACTCTTCGGCATCTTGGTTCTGTTTCGGTGATATGGTATTTATATACCATATGTAGTTGCAATCTGCGGTGAATGTGGGATAATGTGATAACATAAAATCAAAAGACCGATGGTTGTGGGGTTGACCTCGACTATCCGACCTTTTTCTGGCGGAGATCCCGACACCAAACTAAATACAAGTTTATCATATCCATTACCAAGTCCCGTCCAATGCAACGACTATCGCGTCACCCGTTCGCCAACTGTCTTGGCCGATATCCACCGTTGATCAATCCCACGTGATCCAACGGCTATTGCGCAATCTCACGTGAATTCTTGCACGACCAATATCAGATAGGTTAATCGCGTGAAATTGAGGAATACCATTTACCATTTTATAAGCGCGTGTGATACTGCTTATTGCTTACAAATACTACTCCTCTATTCTGCTAACACGTGGCTTAATCTGATCTCTTCATTTCTTAACTTTATTTTGTGCAACTTAATCCTAGCTGTCTATCTCCCTCACTCTCGTTCGTTGATCTGACTGATCCAATGACTGTGCTTCGCTGCTTTGATACCACTTTCATCTGCATTTGAAGACTTTGATCTAGAGGCAAAACTAAATCCATTTTGGATCACTCCTCCCCACTGGAAGCTTTTGGTCGACCAAAAGTTGGTTTTATCTATCAATTAAGTGAGGATAAAGTTCTCTCACTTTTCCAATCTCTATCCATCGTGATTTACTTGGATTTGTACCTTTGAGTCCAACTCGAAGATACTCAACATTTCCTGTTGTGAAGTCCTTATCCTCCTGTCAAGAATTGTGTCCTCCTGTAGCTCATTGAGATACTCAGGCAAAAGATCTTCAATGGAAGGTAGCTGACCTTTCTCTTCGGGATCTTCAATCAATGAGGGCTCATACAATCACAAGTTTTCAACATTTTCAACATAATAGATTTGCATGTAAGTTGGTAGATCTAGGCGGAAAGCATTTTCACCAATTTTGTCAAGTATTTTGAAAGGACCATATCTAATTAGTTTCAACTTTTTACCTTCCCCTTGCAATCTTTCTTTTCCAATGTACAATCAATTTGAAAACTATGCTCAACTCGATGCTTGTCATGTCTCGCCTTATACTTTTCTTGGCTTCTTTCCAACTGTTCCTGTACTGCCTGGTGAATTTCCTGGATTTGTTCAATGAACTTGGTTGCTTTGTCCACATCACTATGTCCATCAACTACTATGTCTTTACCAAAGAAAAAATCTAAGGGAGACTTTGGTATAAAACCAAAACAAGTCTCAAAAAGAGATCTCTGAGTAGAAGAATGTTTTGCATGGTTGTAAGCATGCTGCACATAACACAAATGCTCATCCCAAAGTTTGGGATGCTTGCTGCAATATCCTCGAAGCAATTGTATCACTGTCCTATTGACCACTTCTATCTGACCATCTGTTTGCAGATGAAATGTCGTACTCTTCTTTAACTTTGTGTCCATTAACTCCCATAAACTTGACCAAAATTTCCCAACAAATAGAGAATCTTGATTCGATACAATAGAAGTGGGTAACCCAAAATGAACCCATACATTTTGAAAGAACAACTTTGCAGTTTGTTCAGCTGTGACTTATTTATTACATGGTGTCAAAATACACATCTTACTGAACCTATCCACAACTACATACAAATAATCATGACTCTTTCTAGACTTTGGCAATCCCCCAACAAAATCCATGGAAACACTTTCCCAAGGACGAGAAGGAATTGGAAGTGGAGTATACAAGCCTAATTTTCTATTACTTGGCTTGCTTGTAGCACACATAGTACATCCTTTAATATATCTAGAAACTGTCTCATTCATTTGTGGCCAATAGTAGAATATTTGTAATTGTGCAACTATTTTACTTACACCAAAATGACATGATATGAGAGATTCATGTGCTTCTCGAATTATATTAACTCTTTCAGTTTGTGGAATGCATAAATTTCCCAAATGATATAAGAGTTTGTCCTTTATGAAATAATCCAATTCTTCTACCTGCTTGCCATGACTTAAAGTTGCATATACATCCTTAAAATCTGTGTCTTGAGCATATTGTTCAATGTAACTTTCATGAATTACCGAATTATGCTTAAGTATTGTGGATGCATTTATAATTGGTCTTGATAACATGTCTGCAACCTTATTATGTATGCCCTTCTTATATCTGATAACAAGATGAAATTGCTGTAGAAAACCCATCCACTTGTAATGTCGTGGTTGTTGCAATTTAGTGTGTGAGTATAAGTATTGTAGTGGTTGATGATCTATGTGTATGATTGTTTCTTTACCCATTATGTAATGTTTCTACTTTTTAACACTCTAAACTAATGCATATAATTCCTTATCATATGTAGGATATTTAACTACTGTTGATGTGAACGTCTCAGAATGAAAGCATACAGGCTTTCTGTGCTGCATCAACACTGCCCCCATGGCATATTCACTTGCATCGGTCTCGATCTCAAATGGATGCTGAAGATCTGGCAGTGCTAGTACTGGCGTTGTGCTGATCCTTTCTTTCAATGTGTCGAAGGATTTTTGCTATTTGCCTCCCCACTGAAACACCTGTTTCACACTTGTCAAAGCATGTAAAGGAGCTGCAATCAAAGAAAAGTTAGCAATAAACTTTCTCCAATATTGCACTACCCCTAAGAAACTTCTAACTTCTGTAGCAGTATTGGGCTTAGGCCAATTTACAATGACTTCGACCTTAGAGGGATCTATCTTCAATTCACCACCCCCTACAATATAACCCAAATAATTCAAATATGTTCTGCCAAATTCACATTTTGATAGTTTTACATAGATATTTTCTCTTTTCAAAACATCTAAAATATGCTTTACATGCTTTACATGTTCATCCCATGTTCTACTGAAAACAAGAATATCATCTAAATAGACTATTACAAAATCATCAATGAATGGTATAAATACATCATTCATGACTTGCATGAATGTAGTTGGAGCATTAGTTAAGCCAAAAGGCATAACCATCCACTCATGGAGTCCTTGCTTCGTTTGGAAAGCAGTCTTCCATACATATTGTTCTGCAACTCTGATCTGATGGTAGCCACTTCGCAAGTCCAATTTAGAGAAATAAACTACATCTTTTAACTGATCTAACAAATCATCAATACGAGAAAGAGGATAATGATTCTTTATTGTGATTTTATTTAATGCTCTAAAATCAATGCACATTCTCCATGAATTGTCTTTCTTTCACACTAACACAATAGGTGATATGCACGGTGATGTGCTTGGTCAAATAAACCCTTAATTGAGCAACTCCTGTACCTACTTCTTTATCTTTGCATTCTCTAGAGCTGATAACCTTTTATACCTGTAGTTGTAACCGTTGTCTCGTCACCTAAATATGATCCCAAGTCCTTTTGAATAGCAGCAACATTCTTTTGCTCTTTACTCCCAAACTTCTTAGGCTTCAATTCCGGATGCAATGACCAACAGTGTGCCTCATCATGTCCTTCCTTCTTACAATGAGTGCATGAAGGTTTATCCTTCTTCACAATGTTTGTTTTCTTCTCCTTCCATTTAAGTTTCTTTTTTCCTTTACTCTTTCTTTCAATAGGTTTGAATGATTTCCCAACATCTTGGGTTACATTTTTTCCTCTAGCTTCTAGATGAGTTGCTTGAACTGTTACATCATCTAAGCTAGTTGGATTAAAAATAAGTATGGTATGCCTCAAATAACTATGAAGACCACCTATGTATTTCAACAATGTCTCTGGTGAGTCCAATGATATGCCTAATGTTAAAGCTCTCTTACGGAATTCCTGAGTATAACTTTGAACACTTTGACCTTTTAATTGATGTAGTGTTTGCCAACTCATCATTGCTTGTTGCAGATAAGCCAAAGGATAAAATTGATTTTTAATAGTAGAAAAAAATTCATTCCAAGTTGAAATAATTTTACCATGCTTTTGGAGATCTGCTTGTGTCTTGCCTTCCCACCATACAAGTGCAGTTCCTCCAAGTTGAAGGCTAGCAAGATGTATCTTCTTTCTTTCTGAAACAACTTCTGCACCCTGCAATATACTTCAATTTGTCTTATCCAATTATCAAGCTTTTCAGCGTTAAGTTTTCCATCACAAATTGGCAAATCAAATTTTACATCTAATTTGATCAAAGAGGATTTCTTCTTCTTCTTAGAAAGACTAGATTTATGAGAAGAAGAGGATGATGATGAAGATGATGGTGATGATGGAGGAGATGGTGGAGGAAGCATTCCTCCCTTTCCCTTATCTTCTTGTTCTTTAGGTGATGAAGTGCCTTCATCTTTGTTCTTCTTAAACTCGCGATACATCTCTTCCAACATTGCACGTATTGTCACGAAACTATCCAAGAATTGAGATTCTGACCCAAGTGGAGTTTCATTTGCCATCCTTCTTTGTGAAAAGACCCTTCCAATCTCTAGATTCGTCTCAACAAGTTCACCTTGAACTCGTTCGAGCCTCAACCTAGTAAGCATTCAAATCTCCACACAAACTTGTCAAACCTTAAAAACCTTGCCGCTCTGATATCATTTGATCCGTTAATGAAAAAGGTATTATAGACTATGTGTGAATTCGCTTATGTTACTTAGTGCAATGGATCAAAAATATTGCAAATAACATAAACACATAAACAACTTGAAAAGACATTCAAACACATCAACACAGACAAATTTAATAAAGGAGTTCACCAGACTTTCTGGCTACGTCTCCTGGTCCTCTCACTTCTAGTGCTGACCTCTTTATTTTGTCTTCAAATTGCTATTACAGGTATGAGCTCGAAAACAGAGTCTCAAATAAGAAAATTGACATTGCCACTGCGTTCATCTTGAAATTTTGAGTCAAACGAGTATAAACTCGACCATATTTGGCCACTATGATCTCCAAACCCCCTGGAATGGTCCAAAACCACCTCTGTCCCTGTAAAACCACCCTTTGTTTGGAAAAAATTGCCTCGACCTGCATAAAACCACCTCAGACTGCGTGCTGGTGGTAGGGCGGGTTCGGCACTTGCAATGGTTTATTAAAAAATTGGTGGCTTGGTTAACCAAGTCCCACCCTTCGACATCTTGGTTCTGTTTCAGTGATATGGTATTGATATACCATATGTAGTTGCAATTTGCGGTGAATGTGGGATAATGCGATAACATAAAATCAAAGGACCGGCGGTTGTGGGGTTGACCCCGACCGTCTAAACTTTTTCCAGCGGAGATCCCAACACCAAAATAAATACAAGTTTATCATATCCATTACCAAGTCCTGTCCGATCCAACAGCTATCGCGTCACCCGTTCGCCAACTATCTTGTCCGATCTCCACCTTCGATCAATCCTGCGTGATCCAACGACTATCACGCAATCTCGCATGAATTCTTTCATGACCGATATCAGATTGAGAGTGTGCAAGCAAAGTGGTTTTCTCATGCTACGTGTCACCCGCAAAGGTTAATCGCGTGAAATTGAGGAATATCGTTTACCATTTTATTTGCGTGCGAGATACTACTTACCACTTACAAATACTACTGCTCTGTTTTGCTAACACATGGCTTAATCTGATCTCTTCAATTCTTAACTTTATTTTTCACGACTTAATCCTAGCCGTCCATCTCCCTCACTCTCGTTCGTTGATCTGACTAATCCAATGACTGTGTTTCGCTGCTCTGATACCACTTTCATCTGCATTTGAAGACTTTGATCCAGAGGCAAAATTGAATCCATTTTGGATCAGTTGAGTTGGGGTGGTCCAAAGGAAAACTTGTTGTTAGGACCAGAGATGTTAAAGGAAATGAAAGAGATGGTTAAAAAGGTACAAGCCAATTTGAAAGACACTCAGGATTGACAAAAGAACTTTGTTGATTGGAAGAGAAGTTTTCGGGGAATTCCAAGTGGAGGATCATGTTTATGTTCGGGTACAAGCCAAGAAAAACACATTGCAATGGACCAGATGTGCTAAATTAGCACCCCGATTCTGCGGTCCTTTCCAAATTTTGGCTCGAATTGGACCAGTGGCTTACCAACTTGCCTTACCTAGCCATATTCGTGTGTACAATGTATTTCACATTTCTGTACTTAAGAAATGCATATATGATGCTAACCACATAATCAATTGGCAAGACATTCAGGTAAAATATATAATAAGTAATTTTTTTAAGAATTATGACTTAATAAACAGGCTCATTGATGATTTAATTGTTTTGTTGCTTTGTATGATTCGAACAGGAAGGCGAGCTCTTGGTCAAACCCCTAGTTATAATCGATCAGAGAGAAGTAACGCTGCGGAAATGAGTTATCACCCAGGTTAAAGTGCAATGGCAGAACTATGGGCCAAAGGAGACTACCAGGGAAGATGAGCAGGTTATGAAGGAGAGATCTCTCGATTTATTTTCAGAATGAAAACATTGGGACAATGTTACATATTAGGGGGGGAAGATGTGATATCCCTAGACAATGTAAATATTTAATTTACTGCAAACCAAACAAACTGTTTATTATTTTAAGTTATAAAAATTATTTCTTGAATTTAATTATGCAGAAGTGAAATAACAGTTACTTGTAAATATTGTTTTACTTGTTAAAGTAGTTAGGATTGACAATTACTTGTCCCTAACTAATTTCTTGAGGATTTATTCAAGAAAGATCAAGAGGATAGGGGTATCTGAGATCAAGAAGAAAATGAAGTAAGAAAGAAAAGAAAAGGAAGAAAATTGTGTTGAGATGTCAGACAATTTTCTGTAGCTACATCTGGTTTGGACCAGATAGCTGTGAGACAGTGAGTTCTCATAATAAAAGAAGAAGGTTCCTGTATCTAGGAACAACTCGGGGGGAGACTAACTGACATAGTAGTCTCAAGGTTGGGAGGCAAAGTAGTGAGCAACAAGGTCTAGTTGCAGACTAAATATGGAAGACAACGTGACTCAAATAAGTGAAAATTCTCACATTAATTAGTTAAAGATATGATATGTATCTTTATACAAATCTATGCATGACATTTTCTAACAGATAGTAGAGATGCACTGGTTAACCTGAGTAATTTGTAAAAATAGTCCATGAGTAATTTTTCATGTAGCTATATGAGAGGTAGATTACTTTTTAGTACCCAATAAAATGCCTAGTCAATTTCGGTAGAAAAAGACAAGAGAAACTGACAGAGTCTAGTTAAGAATACATCACGGCAATAGAATCAAAACATCAAAATGAAAATGGTCAAGGCTTCTACACAGATTAAATATTCATGCAAAGACTAGTATGCCATAATCTTTTATTAGGAAGGAAAAATCCTGAACACCGGGGACATAATGAACGAACATATATGTATATATGATGAAATAAACATTCGTATTATGAACAAGAAAAGGAAAGCATTTTAGGAACATGGACCTACCACGATTAACTGAGAAAGCTTAAAGCAGTAAAATGATCTAAGCAAAAATTTATAGACTGCAATAGATAAACCACGAGAATGCATCCTTTATTTCCAAACCCCCACCCTCGGGGGCCAGATCAGATGTTTTACTACCACTACTTGGAACATAAACAAGAAAAACGACTTTTATCTCTAATATAGATGACGAAGTAACTACTGAAATCATTACATTCCCAGAATATGATTAAATGATAATCAGGTAAACGACAACTAAAGAACTGTAAATCACTCGTAACAACATTACAAGTTTGTCCAACCTATCATCAAGAAAGGAAGCTAATAGAGTCGGGCCGGGGATTTTGGTCCGCTTAAACCTTTGCAAATATACAAAATTCATATCGCCCCTTTTAAGACTGGCATTAAAAATAAATACAGTTATTTAAAACTGATAAATTATCAGTGGTCTGCATAACCCCTTTACAAATAAACAAATACATATCACCCTTTAAGGGCCGGAAATGCTTAAGATAAATACAGATAATTACATTAACAAAATAATAGTTCGCAAATGAAGTCTCCTTCTAGAGCCGAAACCCTCAACCAAGAAAAACCTTAACAGAAAAACATTAGGCAAGGCTCAAGTACTCGATAGTGGGGCTAGAACTATCATTACCACACTCAGTGGGACGAGCGAGGGTTTCCTCTAGCAATTCACCCAAAAATTTATCATCTGCAAAACCATCCATCCCAATTGGGAGGAGTATCAAGGATTAAAAGTTAGCAGACGAAGACATTAGCTGTGTAATAAGGCTTGAGAATGAAGATAGTAAACAAAATCACTCAGAAATTGCTTGATTTAAGACATATGTAGAAATGCTCTTCGCTACATAATGCTGAGCTAGAAACCAATACCCCTGTCAGGGAAGCCATGGAATGATTAGGAGGCATAATGTGGCAACGGTGAAATTTTTTTTAGCACAAACAACACCCAGCAACAGATGATAGATTTGTGAATACCTGAGCATGGAGAAAAACCCCTCTATATAGCATGCAGTATCCATTCCCAGGAGAAGCAAGAATGAATGGGCGACGACACTACTCCAAAGGCATACAACCTTGGGGTTCTCCTCCACCGTTCGATCCAAGCAACAACTGGATGCCGTTGATTTGGACCCAATCCCGAGGTCGATGAAGGCGTTGTACAACAACAAAGCTTCCAGAGAGGCGATCCCTCCACCTAGGCCGATACAAAAGCCAGAGAATTAATGTGGCGTAGGAGGCCGAGTGGCAAAAACTTAATGTTAGCTCAGAAAATGGAAAGTAATAAATTCCTGGCATAAATACAGTGGAGTTATGGTATAGTTAATCATGTTTCGAAGGTGACAAGTGGACCTGTTGGCTCAGTTAGAAACCCCACCATTATTATAATCCTATAAACACTAATTGTGGAAATTATGCAAGGGCTATGGAATGACTCATTATAAAGGATCATAATATAATGGTCAGATATTGTAATAGTCAGATGTAAAGCCAGAAACACATTGGTAAATACCTTACAATTCTAGCACTATCATAGAATCTTAAATAGTAAAAGTTCTCTGTGTAATATACAATAATTTATTTAAAATTTTCTTTATGCATATTTTGTCTTGTGGGTGTATGACAACATTTGACTTGTTAAGAGCTTTCCAACGATATAAATTTTGTCTCAATCTAATTCCTAGATTAAAGTTACGCCCATTTGAAAATTGGATCATTCAACCCTGCCACATGGCACTGCCAAGTGGCATACATCGCTCTACCACATTGAAAAAATATCATGTGGCTCCCTATCATGGCATAGTGCCATATTTCCATCATGCCTCATGCCATTTCTTTGGAACAACCCTTTAGAACCTTCACAATGAGACATCAATATCCACGTTAGTTACTGGGAAGATTTCTTGTTCCGGGTTTCCATCTACCACGACTTCTATTAACTTCGTGGCCCTCCACAATTAACCATGCAAATCACTGTCTAAGATCTGCGGTCCATGATGAGGTGTCGCACAACCACGTCAACTTCCACGCCAATGCCATGTGTTATTCCCCACAAGACGTGGTGCCACTAAACCACTACTACATGTCTCCTATGTGCCACCTCAGCCTAACCTCCACATCACTTGCTCCTACTGTGTCTTACTAGTGTCATGTTGACGGGTGGGTGACATCACCCTACCATGTGGCACCCTCTGATGGTGTCATGTGTCATCTAAAAATCAGCCACTTGGCCATCCTACATGGTTGATTCTACCTGCCACATCAACATATGTCCATGCCACCATCCACGTGGTGTCCATGTAGCCTTACCCATCTTATGTGGCACCTGCCACCTCACGCTTCGCTAAGGGGGTCCTACAGGGCTATTTTACCTTAGAAGAGATTTGGGGGTTTTGACTTGAAAATCTTTGTTTGCTTAAGATAGGGATATTCATGTTCCGCTTTTGTGCAACAATGCTATAACGCTACAATATGACCTTAAGCCATCCAGGCATAGCAGGTCATCAATTTATGGGGAAAACTTTGTCCTGTGTCATTCCATTACATGCAACTTACCAAGGGAGGTGCGGTGCGACATAAATATTTGCAAAAAATGATGAATAAATCTTTGTTCACGCCATTGATCAAAAAGCTACATAGTAGTGAGTACCTGCCACTTAATTTAAATATAGCTAAATTAAAGTAAAAAAATATGAAGACTATGAAGATTTGACAAAATCAAAACCTATATAAATGCATGTAGAAACCATAAACGAAAACTAAATAAGTAAAATTGGAAAAAAAAAATTACGACATTGACAAAATGGAAGCCTATATAAATGCATGCAGAAACCATAAACCAAAACTAAAATAACAATAAGTAAAATTGGAAAACAAAAAATCAGAACGTTGACAAAATGGAAGTCTATATAAATGCATGTAGAAACGATAAACCAAAACTAAAAGAGCAATAAGTAAAATTGCAAAACAAAAAATAAGAACAAAATAATCATAATATTTTAAAAGAAAATTCAAAAAACTTAAAATCATAAAATTGAGAAAGCTCTTAATTTTTTATATAATTACTATTAAAATCAAACAAACTACAACAATGTCAATGCCACAAAACTATAATGGACAATTGTTTAACCTCCTATGAAATCCAAAGTTCTATTAAGAAAATACACTAAATTAAGTTCAAATATTATATAATTACCGAATAAATAAAATATGTATTTTTAGTTTAATGATAATGTTATAACCATAAATTAAATATTAGATTTTTTTATTTTTTTTAATGATAATTGTCTCAAATGCATAAGTTAAATATTAGATTTTTTTTATATTAAAATTGTCTGAAATGGAAATATTAACTTTTTAGAATTTAAGTCGTATAATCATAATCATTAAATGTAGAGTGTTCCAACCCCCAATCGGGGTGAGGGAGTGGGTAAGTAAAGTAATAATGGCAGTGAGTGGACAGGAGGTGAAAGGACTGCCTACCACTGCCCACATGATTATACCGCAGGGCGTGGTGGAGTCTCGCATGTCTGCAACGACGCCAGAAGGGAGAAGTGGCATTTGGTACACCGGTAAGAGGAGAGGTGGTAAGGCCGACGGTGTAAGGTGGATGGGACGATGGGTAAGTAAGGAAAAGTATGAGAGGGAGAGTAGAGAAGGGAGGATGGACAGACTGAAGGGTAGCGGGAGCACGAGAGCGGAGGAACAACCATACTCGTATCCAGCAAGCCGGCATAGCAACCACGGGTACGTAAACTGTTTTCTTTCTGTAATTAGTAAAGGAAAGTCCAGCATGACGGGTGGGGGAAGAAAACTGTGCTTTGTTGGGAAGGAAATACCATGGGGAGAGATTGTGTTGTGCAGAATGAGCAAAAACAATGAGGAAGAGTGGCCCTTTAGCTTTGTGTTGCTACTGATCAGGCTCGAGGGTATAGACGCTAATAGGGAGTGGCGCTTCTTGCTCAGGGAAATGGCTAGCGAGGCTAGAGAGGATTTTATCCGGGCGGAATGGAGGAATGAGGGCCCAGCGAGGTTATTCAGGCTGAATTTCTGGGTAGAGGGGGAGATATGGAAGCAGAGAAGAGCAAGCCTGGGAGGGGAAGTTAAGCAAGCATTGGGAGGCATGCAAAGACGGTAGCATTGTGAGGGTAGGGAGTGGCGTTGGCATGCATGGCAGGGGGAGGGAGAAGAGGCTCAGCGCGAAGCTCCCTGTGTATGCTTTACCAGGGTCGCACAGGGAATGGGTTAGCCTGAGGGACCTCAATATGGGATGAAGAGACAATGGGGAAGTGCCCGAGACCATGGATATGCTCGAGAGGCGGGACGGGCTGAGCAGGGAAAAGGTGAAGGCCACCCCTGTTTCACCTAAACGCCTGGGAGCAACGGAGTGGGTGCAAAGGAGAGTCAGTGATGGAGAACAAAAACTCCATGAGGAAGTTGGCATTTGGACTGGCAATGATTTTATTATCTTGCATTAAACTGTGATCACTGTGAACAAGTAGGAGACAACGGTGACATGGCGCGTCCAACCAGAGGAAGAGGCCGCGGAGGACGAGGAAAATCTGGTCCTCATTCAACCTTGGAACAAACTAAATCTAGAACCTCGGAACAAAGGAAAGGGAGAAGACCCATGGACAAGATTGTCAGGGTGGCAACGAAAGCATACAAGGAAGGGACGGATGCAGGGATCCACAAAATTATAGAAAAGATGGAGGATCGAATTATGGAAGAGGATTCTTAGGACAAAATGGAGGAATGGAAAGAATACATTCCAGATCCTGGGAACACCAGAGGGAGACTTTCCCAATTCAAACAGACCCTGCATCTGTACTGGCTCATGAAAATATTGGTATGAAAAGCAATGGAACAGTTGTCCATGGGGATGGCGTTGATCATTAGAGACATGCCAAACTACAAAAAGGACCTACAAACGATCTAGTTCCAGCTCTGCAAGCAGGACATTAGATTGGATCGTATACAACGTCACATTCCATGCATTATCGAAATGACAACAGCACTTGGAGATTCAGCTCAAGATCCAGCAACAGTTGAGTTAGAACCGGAAGACCTCAAAGAATAGCTGAGCACAATGATAGCTCAGGTTTTTTTCAAGGATAATTTTAGGGGCGAATGTTCGCCCTTTGGCGAAATTAAGGGGTTTTAAATTTTTAGTGGGCGAATATTTTGTATCATAGTACATTTTTACAAATCACCTCAAATAGCCCACCTTATTTTAAGGGAGAGGGTAAAAAAGGTAAATTTAGCCCTTGAAATTAGGACTTACAACCTTCCATTCGCCCATTTTCAAGAATAGGTTTTATTTAAGTGAATCCATTCGCCCATTTTCAAGAATAGGTTTTATTTAAGTGAATCCTATGGGTCAAATACCATATTTATAAAAGAGGTATGGTAAATTAATAAAAATATAAATAAATGAGAGGTATGGTAAATAAATAAAACATTTTTTATATTTACTCCATAAGTCACCTTATATACATGTAAGGGTGTAAACAAATAAAAATATAAGTAAAGTGGAGGTATGGTAAATAAATAAAACGTCTTTTTATACTTACTAAAAAGGTATGGTAAATAAATAAAAATATAAATAAACTAGACGTATCGTAAATAAATAAAACCTCTTTTTATATTTAGTCCATAACCCTCGTTCTATTTATGAAGGCTCAAGAAAGAGGTTTTATTTAAGTGAATCCTATGGGCCAAATACCATATTTGTAAAAGAGGTATGGTAAATTAATAAAAATATAAATAAACGAGAGGTATGGTAAACAAATAAAACATTTTTTTATATTTACTCCATAAGTCACCTTATATTTACAAACACTCAAAAAATGGGTTATATTTAGGTGAAACCTATGGCCAAAATACTATGGGACAAATACCATGGACTAGATTGTTATTAATACCATGCAAAAAACCATTATTAACCCTAATATTAGAATTAATAAAAATAAAAATGGCACATGGTATTGACCCATGGTATTCACCAAAATGGCACATGGTATTGACCCATGGTATTTACCTGGAATGTAGCCTATTTAAATGAGGGAATTAAACCAGCATGTAACCTATGCTAAGATTCACTAGGACTTTACAAAGTTTTATTAAGATCTTACAAGATTTTATAATTGAGTAAAATATTCGCCATGCCTGGTGAGAGATTCGCCAAAAAATTATATATACATATTATATTATTGATAAAATCGCCTTCCATTTTTCCTATATACCATGGAGATTCGCCCATTTATTATATTTATAAATTTAGGGGGGGTTATTAAAATTTTCCCTGGTTTTTTTTGTTTTTTAGTGGCTAGATTTTTTTACATGCATGCTTATGGTATCTAAGACTATAGACTGGTTCTTAAATAGTTATGTATATATTGCTTGGGTAGAAACACTAAGAACTTATCGTTTTTGGATGGCTTACAATATGCATCGGTGGCCAACAGACTTGGTTTCCCACTGGGCAAGTTGAGGCCACCTATTAACTGTATGTGGTTTCAGTTTGTTTATATATAAATACAAAAAGGACATACCTAAGCTTACAAAAAAAAAATGTAGAGTGTTCCAAAAAAATTCATTAAAAGAAAAACACATTTGCATTTAGTTTTACTCATGAAATCTTTTTTAGTTTCATTTAATTAAAAATTATTATTTATTAAAAGACACCTTATTATTAATTAAACAATATAATCAAACAATTTTATTTATTAAAAGGCACATATTTTTTAGTTTCATTAAAAACATTTATTATTAATTAAACAATTTTATTTATTAAAATACACATTATTAATTAAACAATATTAATCAAACAATTTTATTTATTAAAATACACATTATTAATTAAACAATATTATTTCTTAGAAGACACATTTGCATTTAGCTTTACTCAATTTTTTTTATTAAAAGACACATTATTATTATTAATTACAATATTAATAAACAATTTTATTTATTAAAAGAAACATTTGCATTTAGCTTTACTCAATTTTATTTATTAAAAGACACATTTGTATTTAGTTTTACTCATGATTTTTTTAGTTTCATTTAATTAGAAACATTATTATTAATTAAACATTCACGCTCATAAATAATTAAAAATATTTGGACAATAATTATTTAACATAATTTAAATGTAAAATTTCAAACTATTTTATATCACTACTGTATTTAACTTTTTGGGAATGACCTGAAACATAAAGTAAACCATGTTTTTTGAAATGATCTGAAACATAAAGTAAAAAAAGTTTTAACATTCTCATAACTTTTTGGAAATGTGGTGAAACATAAAGTAATTTTTTTTTGTTTATTTATTAAAATACACATTTGCATTTAGCTTTACTCAATTTTATTTATTAGAAGACACATTTGCATTTAGCTTTAATCATGAAATCTTTTTTTTGAGTTTCATTTAATTAAAAAAATTATTATTAATTAAACATTCAATGAGTTTCATTTAATTAAAAATATTATTATTAATTAAACATTCAAAGCACCTTGTAAAGAATTAAAAATATTTGGACAATAATTATTTAGTATAATTTAAATGTAAATTTTCAAATTATTTTATATCACTACTTATATTCCATATAAATAAATCAAACTGTCATAACTATTTGGAAATGACCTGACACATAAAGCAAAAAATATTTTACAACTGCTATAACTTTTTGGAAATGACATGAAACATAAAGTAAATTTTTTTTTTGGAAATGGCCTCAAACATAAAGTAAAAAACAAATTTAAATGCAAAAAGTTATTTGAAGTTTTAAATGTTATTTAATTATTCAAAGATTGTTAATCCATTTTCTTTTAGTCCTCAAAGAAAAAAGAAAATAGAAATTGTAAATATGGCCACACACAATTCACTTCATAAAATTGACCCAATGAGATTTATGGAAAAATGAGATATGGCGTGAATGTAAGGACCGGACTATGACATGTTTCAGGATGTTGTTAGATAGGCTGATGAACCATATCATAAATAGTGAAAAAAAAGAAGTTCAAAAATATGTCGTAAGAAAATTGAAAATTACTACCAACACAAGAAAAATACCTCTGTTACAAAAGAGAATGACTTAACAACCTTTGAATAATTAAAAGAAAATTACAAACGAAATGCCATTACAAAGCCTAATTATCAAGGTTGATACAATTCACTAACCAAACATGGATACAATTATTCAATAACGTTATCAAAACACAATATACAGAGGAAAAACCTTTTTTCTTTGTAAATGCAATTATCATCGTTAATACAAATTCAACCCTTTGTACGAGGGAATTTAAATTTCATGGCCAACGCTAAGATTTCTTTTGAGGAGATAAATCCCATTAAGACCGAAAACATGATAAAATTGTTGTAAAAGTAAATCATCTATCGTTGAGCGTGCCAAGTACAAGAGGCACATGGAGTTCACGTGGACAAGGGCCGTGAGGCTTGTGCGTGCAACCGCAGGCGTATGTTGTGGGCTAATAATTACCATGCTAGTACATAATAAAATTTCATAAATATTTGAATGTACAATGTAATCATTTCACAATAAGATTACATAATAAAATTTCATAAATATTTGAATGTACAATGTAATCATTTCACAATAAGAGCGTAACTAATCACATTGTAAATAAATAGATTAAAATATTATTAAAAATTAATAGATTAAATTTCTAATGTTAAATTTTGGAAGAGGATGTAAATTATTTTAGTCGAAACAAACTAATAGACAATCAACTGAAAAACTGAATACAATATATCTTGGCTGTGGTAGGTATAATAATGTTATTCCTCAAAGTGACTAATGCATACTACTTAGTGAGGGAGGCATGACACAATGTGAAAATTCATCTCATGAAATAGGGGTATTCCCATCCTACTCCACTATCTACAACGCTAATATTACAAAGCTCTTACCTATGTAGATTCAAGGTTTTACTCAGTTGAAATACATGCCTTTGCGAGCCAGAAACATATTTAGGGGCTCCAAATATCTCTCAAGACTATTCAACTTTCCTTCAGTTGAAATGAATCCTAGTGCACTCCTACGACAAGAACAAAACATATACAATTACATATGTGTAAATAAACCAACATACATGGCACACACAATACTTAACTCATCCTCTATATAATACATTATTGCATTAAACAAGAAAGGGAACCTTTCAACTTATAAACATGTCAACCATTAGAGCATCAGTATTAACATTTAGTTGCACGTCTTCCTGCAATTATTCATACTTGCATAGATAACTAAGAACATTCATATTATCCACATAAAGATAGAATTTCAACTTAGCCAAAAGAAAATTGATCAAGGGCATGCAATACTTTTCAATAGTTATTCAGAAGTTAACATAGAGCCATACTTTAACTAGTAACAAACCAATAATGTGGTCATTTCATTCAAATACACATCAGTCAGGGAACATATCTAAATGGCTAGAAATGGCTAGAAATTGAGAGTGGAACTTCAACTCTCTACCCAACCATAGGCCAGCTACACCATAGTCTTTCTTGTAGCCAACCACCCCTGATCTAGATCCATGGTCCGAGGGGATGATTCCACAGGAAATTTTTAATCAAAACTTAGCTGGGGTTTTGCTTAGTTCCATGAGTGTGGGTCTACATTCTAGGTGGTTTATTAGTATATTTTCAGGGCAAGCACTATGGGAGATTGTATCTCATTGTTAGGGTGGTTTATCAGCTTACTTGGAAAGCACTAATTGGTTTACAATCTTCCTTATCAAACACTTGAGTGGTTTATCAACTCTTACAACAAGCACTCATAACTCATTCTTCCATTGGGCCTTTCACTAACCTTCGAATCTAGACACCATAATTAAATTTATTCCATGCATTTGTGTTGGGGATCATGCACCAATAGTTTTGAACATAAATTTTCTCAGTTGTGACTTGTTTCTTTATGCACTCCTGCACTACTGCCCTCCTTTGTCTAGAGTTCTCCCTCTTTTCCTTTTTCTCGTGTTTCCCCTTTACATCGTGGATGAACAGGAAAAAAGTAGGCATCTTCTCTGCCCCATCATTTCTTTTACAACCTGTTAGTGGTGAGGCATTTTGTTCAGCCATCCCACCCACTCTTGGCTCTCCCTTATACCATGGATCTGTCTGTCCCACTGCTCTGGCTAACCAATCATAATTTCATATTTATGTTGTTTTATAATTACACAAAATCTTAGCAAGTCATGATTTCCATGTTGGAATTACACATTCATCACTTATCAATTACAAAAATAGTGGTCATCATAAGGGTTGTTCCAAACCCCCACCTGTTGGAGAGGTATATCCCCTCTACGGATAGAGGCGATCCCTACTAGCCCAGAACGGGTCTAGCAACAATCAGTCAATGTCACTATGCAAGTTCCTAATTGCAATTAAAAGGTAGGAAATGGACACCTACTTGGATTCCAACGCTATAGTTTGATGAAGAGATGCCGCTCTCGCTCCTTCGCTCTGGCCGGTCACGATGCTCCGCGATCTCCGCGAATAGATACCTGCACACACGAAGAGAAAGACAAACACAAGCGTGAAATCTAATAAAAGCAACTATACATCAGTCAGAAAGGATGTAATTCACATTAACCATTGCAGAGACAAATGAGAATGAAACCATAATAGTAGTCATCTATTATTAATCAATAACAGAGAAGAGTACAACCAAGTGTTCTGACGTCGATATCCTTCTCAAGAGGGTCCAGCCAGCAAGTCTCTCAAGCATTCACCCTTAGAGATGGGTCTCCCAAGACAAGAACTCTCTCTCTCACACAAGCAACACTCCACAACCTCCCTTAAGCTATCTAGCAATTCCACACTTATCACACCAACTACCTACAGTAGCAGCAATCTGAGCACTATAAACTCCACACAATCCAAAACTAGCTGCTCATGGCAAAGGTAGAGGTATAAATAGGAGAAGGAGTCTCCTTGAATGGTGGAAGGATGAGCTTATCTTCAAGGGAAGTGGTTTCAAATGACGAACAGACATGCCATAGAAGGGAGGCGATACTCACAAGGCCAACAACCAAGTCTGGAGTTATCTGGAAGGCTGGCTGTTGGAACAAATTCGCCCAAACTGGATCAGTGCGGGTGCAAAACTGGATTGGAGCGCTGACATCGCAAAGTAATGACAGTCAGGTCTATGTCAGCGCGACTTAATACAAACAGAGGCTGCGCTAGTCATGAAATTCGACCAGCGCGGAAAACTCCTGTGTTTCCGCGCTGGCAGCGCATGCGGTCTGTTATGAAGTGCCAGTCAGCGCGGTTATTTTAATAACAGTCGCGCTGATGATGAAAACTTTGGAAAAGTGGGTTATTTGGCCAGTTCAGAGGGCATGAACTTGATTATTGTGAACTCCTGACACAGTAGGGTGACTGACAGGAAGACAGTGAGAAATTACTGTGTAACAGATGCCCCCTAAAGCATGAAGATCGAGAGAGTGGGAGGGGTGAAATGCTTTACAAAACTCGCCGAACTGGAACACCACCAGGAAGGACCGAATATCCCTGATAATCAAGTACATGTAGTCTAGGCATGGGCGCAGCCATCCAAAAGACATGAAGAAGGTCTGTGGAATGGACACAGCCACCCAGCTAAAGAGACCATAGTAATGACAAGGTATGGTCGCAGCCATCCATGAAGACTCAGGTATGGGCGCAGCCATCCATCAATGAGTCATGTAAAGATCATCCACAAAATCGCAGCCTGGATCATAACAGACAGGGATCCAGGGTCTTGCGCTCCGTCCCTGACCCGAACAAAGTACAAGTCCAAGCATGTGAATACATGAGCTGAAGTCGAACATGCATGAACATCATCTGATTACCAGTCAATGATGAAAACTGTTAACAGACGCGAGAGGTACCACCAATAATGACAATGGTCCTCAAGGTACTATAGGTACATTCTGCGGCGTGTGAATCAATGAGCTGGTAATCAGATGATCGGAGGCCAATGATGAAAACCTCGCATCGAACACGAAGAACCTGCCATTGAGGCATGCAGGCTCCAAGGCACCTGAAGGGAGTCTCTAAGTCACCTTCCTGGATAATGAGCTGAAGTCGACAGGAAGTGACTTTGACCGAAGGTGGGCCATAATGTTTCCCACATCATCGACGCGAGACAGAGGTAAAATGTTTTGTGTGAGACATCAGAGGAGGTTGCACTGTTGCAGAGGTCAACTTCTCTTGAACATATCGGCGGCACGACAGTGGATTTGGCAGTATCTGACATCAAATGAGCAGAGGGTATGATGACTAGGCAATGAGCAAATGAGAGGTCAAATAGGATAACCCGAACCCACGGAGGCCAGTGTGAAACAAGATGAGAAATCCCCACCCGACACGAATGCAGACCAGTGCCATGTTCAAGAGCGACATACTGCCGACACGACAATTATTACAGTTCCATTTTCCCCACCATTTCTGGCAGGTACCCCGATTATTTTTGGATGACAAGCTTGACGGGGATAACATATGCTTGGAGAGTGTCATTCCGACAACGCCCGATGTCATTAAGTTTTAACGAGCCTGAGAAAGGAAAAACTCGGCGCCTTTTCTTGTTTAGAGAGTCTGAAAAGACAGCGGAAAAGAAAACTCCAGGGGGGTCCTTTTTCGTAAAGTTGTGTCTCTCGAGCCCGAAAAAGTATAAAACAATGCCCGAAAGAACCGCCCGACCAGTATGATCGAGGAGTACTTTTCGTAAATAGTGACTTCGACCCGAAAAAGTAAAAAAGCGGTCGGAAGTACGTCGTTTTGGGGCCAATAGCGAGTGCGAAACGACAAACACCCGGCAATCTTTTTAAGTTAAACGGTCGAAAAAAGAGCTTTAAAAGCGACCGCCCCTCGTTCCTTTTAACGAGTCGAGAGGGAACCCGGCAATCTTTTCTTGATTTATGTCGGAAAAGAGCATGAAGACGACATTGCGAGACCAAGTGTGAACAGGGCTATTATAACTCCACCGAGACGAAAATCTGCACAAGAACACTACCCACGTAAAACCTGTTCGACATGTTAAAAACATAGTAAAACATGTAGAAAATCATAGTACACCGACATAAGCATGAAATATATGGCAAAAATTGAACAAAAACCCACATTTATGAGTTACCATAGTCAAATATAGATTTTTTACCATAAATAGGGGGGTAAATGAATTATTTTTACCATTGTTACCATTTGAGTTGTGGAGAACGTTGAGAAGCTGCAAAGTTGACGGAGCGAATTCCATCCCGTTCGAGCACCGTTCTTCCTGCAACTTGTTCCAGGTAGGTTCTCCTCTCCCTATGCTCCATTTTGAGTCCTTCTTTCAGCATTTTAACGGTGGAATTTGGCCATTTGGGTGAATTTTTGGAGCGTTGGTGCGCTCTCGGTCAGCGCGGAAATCCCTATCGGGTCCGCGCTGATCGATAAAAATTTACACAGACCACCTCCGGGTCAGCGCGGAAAACACGTGTGCTTCCGCGCTGACCCAGCGGAAAAAACAAAGGGAAGCCATGGTCAGCGCGACTGTTTTAAAAACAGCCGCGCTGACGCCGTAAACTTTTATTTTTGCAAATTTGAACGTATGAATTTTTGTAGGCAAGCTTCTAATGTTTTTTAATGGCCATGCAGGGAAAAATGGCGTTTGTGTGGCAAGAGAGAGCCCACGATAACGAGGATATTGCCGCGTATGCCGATGCTGGGAGTCGCAATGCCATGCGGGCATGCGGATTTCTCAAATTCTTCCTGACTCCGCGTCTACGGGCGCAACCTGATCTTCTGGAGTTCCTGATCAGAGCCTGGAACCCAATTGATGGCAAGTTCACAATCCGAGGCCGTGACATCAAGTTCGATGCCACGGATATTTATTTCTTGACTGGATTATCCCGCCGGGGTGAGATGCCCATTCTGGAGGGGCAGCGACCAAGCGGTGAGACCTTGGATTTATTGATGGCTCGGGTGTGCCCACGGGCACGCAAAACACGGAGTGGAAAGGTGTCCATTCCGTCAGTGGACGACATCATCCTTCGGAGCATACTGTTTATGGTGACCCGGGCAGCGGGCTCTTTGGCCAACCATGAGGCCTCAAAGACCCACCTACTTCTAGCTCTCGAGTGTCTGCAACCCACCATATTCAACTGGGCGGCAGCGGTAACTACTAGCATGAAGAGACAGTTGAGCAACTGCCGACGCGGGGAGTCGAAGCAGTTTGGTTATGGGTCCATTCTAGTCCCACTCATGATGGAGCGGGTGCCAGCGTTACAGCTGCAGGACATGGCCCTTGATCCACCCAGGGGTCCCCGAGAGACGAGGGCCAGTCGGTGGGGCCACATCATGCCGCGAGGAGGTGGCGGCCGCCCAGTGGCATGGGGGCATTATTTCCGAGAGTGGCTGGATCGCCAGGTGATCTTTGTAGAGGACTGGCCATATGCCGGGATTGATTTCAGAGGTGACCCGGACATGCCGCTGCCCGCGGGAGAGCAGTGGGACGATGGTGGTAAGCCACTTGATCTCTTTTTATTTTTTTATGTTTTGTAATGTTTTTTGATTTTTCATGTACATGCCTTGACGATAAATGCTATGATATGCAGATGTAGGACCAATGAGACCCCTTGGTTTGGCTCTAGAGGCGAGGAGAGAGGCACCAGGTGATGGAGTCTTGGCCCTGGCTTCTCCAGGAGTCAAATCGCCCGAGATCGTATTGCAGAACCTCGAGGGCTTACTGGAGGGAGTCCCAGATTACCAGGGGATCGAGGAGGTCCCCATAGCATCCCAAATTCACACAGTGGGAGTAGAGCCCAGGATGCACCGCCTTTTGAGGCGGGTGGCACGGGCGGTAGTATGCTATAGAGAGCATAACCTACCACAGTAGTCACCTAGGTTTCATTTCCACTGCTGTTTTTGAGAGACACGTGTCTCAGATGTACTGAGGACATCGGCCTTATTTTTGACATATACACTTATTTTTGAGCGCCTTAGTGCGCCACACGATATATATATACATACCGATTTTGGATGGATCTTGTTACATATGATGATGTTTTTATATGCTATGCAAATGTTCAATACAAATGTGATCTCATGTATCAGTTGCATAACACACAACCCACATATTTTAATTTTTTAAATGCAAGCTTAAAAGCACACACAACATGCATGCAAACTATGCTTGGAAAAATATTTTATTTACATATGCTTTACTCTATGGTCTTATTATGCTTTCTATGTCTTCTTGTATGATGTTTATCTATTTCGCAAATGCCTGTCTAACACATGATTTGCCAATGCATCAGTCAACGTGTTTAATCGTCTCGGAATATGTTGATATGTGATATAATCAAAATTTCTTTCTAACAATCTGACACGTAGATACAACCTTAGAATGCATTGGTCCCTGACGGAATATCGCCCGTTGAGTTGATGGACGACGAGCTGAGAGTCCAGGTTTACCATCATTGCACGAATGCCGAGATCAACTGCTTCGGCTAGTAACTCAATTACGGCACTGTATTCGGCAACATTGTTAGTGGTACGACCCAAGCAGACTCCTTGAAGGTCTAGCAACTCTCCGTGAGGATCATAGATTGCCCATGCCGCAGAAGACAAATTGCAAGTACTACGGCAGGCGCCATCAGCGAAACCAACATAAGGTGCACTAGACATCTGCACAAGAAGCAGAAAACACAATAAGAGGCAAACACGCCTTCACACCAAAGCAAAACGTGAAATCATGCACACATAACACACTAAAACACACGTATGTACAAGCTGGGTGCACGAAATCATGCATAATATTTCTTCAAATAAAGCCCGTTGTAGGGCTTGTCGAGAGGGTTTCCTTCGTAATCAATCAACTCATATGCGCCCTTCTGCAAAACTCTCTTCACAATATAGGGACCTAGCCACATGGATTCGAGTTTTCCTGCCCCCAGCTTATCCTTAGCTTGATCATAGAGCAGTACTAGATCTCCCTCAACGAAGGAACGGGGTTGAATATTATGGTCGAAGTGAGCCTTAACTCTCTTCTTTTGTGCTTCGATAGCCAGAGAAGCCAAACGACGGGTCTTGTCTAACCGTTCTAGGTAAAGAAGCCGTTCCTCCACTGGAGTGGTGTTGGGAAGCAACTCGACAGCTAATTTCAACGAAGGAATCTCACACTCGACAGAAAGGGTGGCCTCCAGTCCGTAAACAAGCTGAAAAGGAGTGAAATCGGTGGCGTCCTTCACAGAGGTCCGGTAGGCCCATAAGGCAGGGAACAACGTCAGATGCCAATTAGACTTGTGTGTATTGACGGTGCGTTGAAGCATAGTAATCAAAACTTTGTTCACAGCCTCAACTTGACCGTTGGATTGGGGATAGTACGGTGTCGAACTATCTTGACGCAAGCCTAGTTGGGTCGTTAGTTCCGTCATCATGTGATTACAGAAATTTTTTCCGTGATCCGTGACTATAGCCTGAGGGACTCCGAAACAAGTAATGACATGATTAAACAAAAACTGCGCCGCTGTGTAACCGTCTTCGTTCAGTGTAGGCATCACTTCGGCCCACTTGGTGAAATAATCCACTGCAACGATGATATACCCATGCCCCCCCGCCGAACGAGGGTTACAGGACGTATAATTGATGCCCCATTTGGCAAATGGACCTACGGTAACAACAGGGTGCAGTGGTGCAGGAGGTGCACGCATTTTCCGGTGGTAAACTTGGCATTCATGGCATGCACGGATGGAAAGAATGCAATCTTTGAAGATAGAAGGCCAGAAGTAACCAGCACGGAGAATTTTCTGGGCGGTAGCATATCCGGACATGTGGCCGCCACAAGCACCGGAGTGGCAGTCATTCAACACCCGCTCAGCCTCCTCGAGAGTCAAGCATCGGCGGAGAACGGAATCAACGCCGAGGCGGTACAGGGTATCGCCCAAAATGCGATAGGGTTGAGATTGGTGACGAATCCGCCGTCGAGCATCTTTCGATACATTGGGACGGAAGGAAGACGTCTACAAATATACTATAATGTCCCCATACCACGGGTCGAGGGTGCTGATAAGGAACAATGTTTCATCCGGGATATGCTCCTCCGAACGAGATGGTGCAGAATGAGAGGGCAAGGAACAGAGCAGTTCAGCAAAGACCAGAGACTTCTTAGACTTGGCTGCAGTAAATTCCAAGTCGAACTCTTGGAGGATTACAATCCACTTCGAGTATTTTCCCCCCAGCAGTTGACGCGACAAAATGTAGGTCATTGGGTTGCAGTCAGAAATCACGGTCGTTGTGCGCAACAGGATATAGTGCCGGAAACGTTGAACGGCGCAGACAGCTGCCAATGCCAACTTCTCGACATATGCGTAGCGAGTTTCCGTATCCAGAAGGTTGCGACTAAGGTAATAGATAACGTGCTCGGTGCCGTCATCATCATCCTGCACTAGAACCATGCCGATGGTGGTGTCGGCGGCAGCTAGATAGAGAGTGTAATCACGGTGGTAGTTCGGAGGTCTTAAGAGCGGAGCTGAGACAAGGAGGTCTTTGAGTCGCTCGAAAGATTCCTGGGCGATAGCATCCCAACGAAAGGGTGTGTCTCGCTTTAATAACCGTGTGAAACCCTTAGCCACCTCGGCATAATTCAGAATGAATCGTCTAAGAAAATTAGCTTTGCCCTGCAAGCTCTGCAATTGCTGCAAAGAGGCAGGGGGAGGAAGATTCAGGATGGCCTCGACTTTGAGGGGATCCAGACGGATGCCTTCTCGGGAGACGATGAACCCGAGCAGTCGGCCAGATTCTACGCAGAAGACACACTTGTGCGGATTGAGTCGAATACGGTAGTGTCGACAGCGGAGAAAAATTTCGCGTAGATGAGATGGGTGGTCCTGACGCTTAGCTGAATGAGCTGGGAGGTCATCCAGGTAAGGTTGTACGATGTGTCGAATATCATGAAAAGCATATGACATCGCACGCTGGAAGGTGGCACCGGCATTTTTGAGACCGAAAGGGAGCTTCTTATAGGCAAAGGTGCCCCAAGGACAAATGAAAGCTGTCTTATGCTGGTCTGCAGGAGCTATGTTGATCTGGTTATAGCCAGAGAAGCCGTCCATAAACGAATAAATCTCACTTCCTGCGCATTCATCAATAAGCTGATCGATGAAGGGCGTAGGGAAGTTATCTTTCGGACAGGCACGATTTATGTCGTGGTAGTCAACACAGACCCGGATAGTGCCTTGCTTTTTATTCACAGGGACTATATTAGACACCCAATCTGTAAGGGGAATGGCGTAAATGAAACCAGCTCTAAGAAGCTTTTCGACTTCGGCCTTGATGGCTGCAGCCTTTCGAGGGTGCACTGGGCGTAAGCGCTGACGAACAGGCTTAGCACCTGGATATGTAGGTATTTCGTGCACCACGATACTAGGGTCGATGCCGGGCATTTCCTCGTAGGACCATGCGAAGACATCACGGAATTCGCGAAATAGAGCAGTATAGAGTTGAACTTCCTCAGGAGTGCACGTGACTCCAATGTAAATGTTCTCGACAACCCCTGGTTTGACAGAGATGTCGATGGGTTGGGTTTGCGTGATGTTGCCCATATTGCCCTCGGAAGACACTTGATACAGCTGAACAGGTGTTTGGAGGGGCGGGGATGGGACACATGAAGCAAACCGCTCGAGACATGCGACCATTTCCGAATGTGGAGGGAGAAACGAAGAGCGATGGTGGTGATCTGACCAAGGGAGCTCTTCGAGAGACATGGTCTCTATGATGGCTTCATCGGAGGGAAATGTTTCCTTCAGTGGATCCGAAGTAGCCTCATCACCCAGCCAAGGGAAATGATCATATGAATCGGGAACACTGCTTGGAAAAGCAGGTTCAGGAGGGGGAGCCGATGCAGCGACAATCTCGACGTAGTTGAGCTCGGCAGGACTCAACGGCATCATATCACCCCAAGAGTCTTCATGATTAGGGGGAGGAAGAACCCAAGGATCAAAACGTACTGAGATCATGTTGACAGGGGCGAGATTCGGAGGTGGGAGGGGAAAGACTCCCATTAAAGCGGGATCTTTGAAAAGTCCGGCACCCACACTCACTAATGACTTGGAGGTATGCTCCATGAACGACACATTACCTTCAGAAGAAGAAGTGAAAAAGGAGAGCTGGTCCACCGTGACAATCTTCCCTTGGTGAGGGAAACGAACGACATGGAACAGGGAGGAAGCCACGGCTTGCATGGCGTATGTCCAGCTCTGTCCAAGGAGGAGGTTGTAGGTGAGATTGGCGTCAACAACCTTGACCTCCACTTCTACAGTCTTCCCTTCTAAAGAAATGGGCAAGCGTTGGAGGATACCATAGGGACGAGATTCTCTTCCATCAAAGGCTTCTAGGGTCGTAGGAGACTGGCTCAAAGTAGGAGAACCAATAGCCTTCCAACAAGCAACAGACATGATGCAGGTTGAGGCACCTTCATCAATAATTGTACGATGGATCGTTTTGTCATTGATGATGACCTGTATAAGGAAGGCCACTTGGTGAGGCAGTCTCTGCGTAAAACCCTCGAGATCAAAAGAAATCAAATCCGAATCTACCAGGTCGATGCCACCAATAGCTGATAGCAAGGACTTCCTCTGGGAGGGGCAGCTCTGGAGGACTTCTAACGCGGACATAGCAGACGGAGCCTGAGCTAAGTCCTCAACAATGCTATAATGCTGGGCAGCACGAGCATTAGGGTTATAAGATGACTTCCTGAGTACACCTTTCGGAGGGGGTCGGGGGATCGTCTCAGTGCTGGGCCGTTCGATGTGAAGGGGACCAGAACTGGACGGAGGAGCGCTGGAGGGAACCTCCGGCTCTTTCCCGGCATGAGATGGATAATCTTTTGCTCGAGTTGAAACATGGATGGGAATCGTTCCAGCCATGAACACTTGAGAACCAAACGAGGAAGAGGATTGAGACGGATCTGCCACCATTTGAGTCTGCTGGGAAGGGAAAGGCTCTTTAAGCACAGCAGGAGGCCCAGGAGCACCTTTCAAAATTCGACTAACTTCGGACCACCTCGGACAGTCCTTAGTGTAGTGATCCTCATCGCAGATGAAACAAGGATACTTAGGTTTTCGTTTAGCTCCTTCCTCGGAGGGAGGCTTAGGGGGATCCTGCTTGGGCTGTCCAGATTTATCTTTAGCTTTCCCTTTCTTTTTCCCTTTTGAGGATTTATCCGCCGCGGTGGACTGAACGGCGTTTACCTCGGAGGTACTCCCAGAATTTGATTGGCCCTGAGAAGAATTTCCATTAGAAACGTTCTGTTTCTGCTTCCCAGGGTTCGCGGCCGATTTCTTCGATGACGAGTTTACAAAGCCAATGACTCCATCAACAGATGGTTTCGGCGGAGCCTTGGACTGTCCGGGCCTCGGGGCATCTGGCAAATAATCGTATAAAGTACCTGACTGAGAGTACACTAAGTCGAGGTACTGAGCACGCGCGATCGCTTGCTCTTCAGTTACACAAGCTCCCATTGCGATGTCTTTTGCAATTTTAGGGACAAAGGAAGTCGTGAACCAATCGGTCAGGAGTTGATCAGGAATCCAAAATTTGATCAAGCGACGACGCCTTCTCCATTCATGTATATGATTAGATATGTGCGTAGCCGTATCCTGTTTGAGAGACGTGAGGAGATGAGTCCCTGTCTCGTACTGAATGGGTAACTGAAAATGAGTCAAGAACGCCATAGCCAACGAGTTGAAATCTTGAAACATGCCGCGATTCAGCTCAATATACCACTTAGCGGCTGAACCAATGAGAGTTCTCTGAAAGAGGCGGAGCCGGATAGAGTCATCAAGCCATGAGTTCGATGAACACCAAAGGTGATAAGTCATGACATGGGCCTGAGGATCTTCACCAGCTTTGCCATCAAATTTTGGACAATCGCCTGGTATTTTAGTTGGAACTGGTGGCCAATATGGATTGTGCAAAATAACATCATTTGTCAACTTGGACACATCAGGAAGTTCCAACGTCGCTAAGAAAGGCAATTGAGGGTTAAAGGACATTTGTGGCTGTGGATTTGAGGCAGTATTAGGGTTCCAACCAGATGGTGGTTGCCCCCACGAACCTTGTCCAGATGGACCCGGCCCAAAAGGACCTGGTGCATAGGGACCTTGCCCATAGGAGTTCTGTCCATACGGATTCTGGCCATATGCGGACAGTTGTCCCTGCGTCTGCCCCCCAGCACCCCATGTATTAGAAACTTGCCCTGCAGGTGTAGCGTACTGATAATCTTGGTAAGGACTGACCTGCATCTGTTGATAATTTTGATACAGAGTAAACTGAGTTTGCCCCTGGGGTTGCTGGTAGCCATACATTTGCTGAGCTCCATACTGAGCCTGATAAGGAGGCTGCGTTTGGTAAGAAGGTTGGCGCTGTGGCCCACCTTGCATTTGATAACCCGTTTGAGTTTGAGGCCCAAAATAATGTCCTTGAACCGGTTGGGCTTGGATCATCTGGCCAGAAGGTTGACTTGGTTGGGCTTGGGATGGACCTGCCTGCCGAGAAGGACGAATTTGTTGGGTGCCAGGTTGTCCGTGAACCACCAAGGGTTGTCCTTGCGGACCAGATGGCTGAGCCGGCTGGATGGCTGGTTGACCCTGAGGTTGGCCAGCCTGTCCAGATGGATGATTAGGGCGGGCAGCGGGTTGGCCTTGCTGCATAGAAGGCTGGCCCACCTGCCCGAAGGGGTGCATAGGCTGAGTAGTGGGTTGGCCTTGCTGTATAGAAGGCTACCCCCCTTGCCCAGGAGGATGCATGGATTGAGCAGTGGGTTGGCCCTGCTGTACGTAGGGTTGCCCCCCTTGCCCAGAAAGATGACTAGACTGAGTAGTAGGTTGACCCTGCTATATGTGGGGTTGCCCCCCCTGCCCAAGAGGATACCCCTGCTGGACTGTTGGTTGACCTTGAGGAGTATAAGCTTGCCCAGCTTGTCCAGATGGGTAACCCTGCTGGAGACCAGGTTGGCCTTGTTGGATATAAGGCTGCCCTGGTTGTCCAGTTGGGTAACCTTGCTGGGTACCAGGTTGCCCTGGGTAACCAGAAGGTTGACTCTGATAGGAAAACGACGGACCACCAACGACCGAGGGTTGTCCTGGGTAGGGTTGTCCCTGCGGGCCCCCAGATTGTCCTGGGTAAGGCGGGCCATAAAGTGGCTGCCCTTGAGGGGTTTGCACATACGGTGGCTGGCCTTGATTTGGCGGTCCCTGAGGCTGCCCAGGGATTACCTGGCGCCCACGAAAAGTATGAGTACTGGCATCGTAAGAGATGGACAACGGTACCGAGACTTCAACAAAATGTTGAAGAGGCGGGGACTGAGTGAACTGGAGGTACTGACCAGTAGAGTCATAATAAAAGAGGGGACCTTGGTAATTCGGGTCCACAATGGGCTGCCCCTGGCTATCATAGGGCCCCCCTCCTGGAACAGGACCAGAAGAGGGTTGAGCACTCTGTGCAGGATCAATGACTCCAGATGAAAGTTCCGGCTGGCCCTGACTGTGAGAAGGACCAGCACCATTGTTCGTAGATGAAGACGCTGTCACGACACTAACAACCGGAGTCGAGTGCGCTACACAAACAGTTGGATTGGTAGGAACCGAGGTAACAGGCGTATTGAGGGGTTGTGAAACAAAGGGTCCCGTGGTGGCAATAAGACTAGGATCCCATATAGTCGTAGACGGACTTCTGGCAGCTATTCTATCCCTCATCGACTGATATCGTGGAGGGAGTGGAGAAGTAGCTGGGATGGGAGTTTCAATATTTGACACCACGGGTGTCTCACCTGTGCTAGGAGATGTCTCATCCATGTGGGAAGTGGACATCGGAGATGACATACCGGGAGGAGTAAGAGGGATATCGTCATCGTCAGGCTCCCAGATAGGATTCCAATCTTCTTCGTAATCCTCGTCGCCCGGGGCACGTACGTTGATAGGCTGGATACTCGAGATAACAGGAAGAGTATCGCTTACAACTGGTACCTCAGGAGCAACAAAAGATGGAGAACCTTGATCACTTGGACCGGGAGTTGACGGGTCAGCCAGGATGACAAGACCCCACGAAAAACCTAAAGGAAACTAACAATAAAGACCCTACTCAGACTAATGCACACAAGATCTAACCAGGTAATGTTATCGTGGCCAAATAAATTTTTAAGACACAGGAACCAAACTTGACCTTTTCATGTTTCAAGAGTCGAGAAAAGGACGAAAAGATGACTCCAGTCTCCTTCGAATGTTTAATGAGCACGAAGTGACAAGACGCTCACTGGCACCTTTTCTTTTAGGGAGTCCGAAAAGGATCAAAAGTGACTGCTCTTGAGACTCTAGGTAAAGGGTTTACCAAGCAATCCGTAAAACTGCTTATACACCTTGGCAATCATATGAGAACCAAGGACTTTCCGTACTGCAATCAATCTTCCCGAATGCTGTGTTCAGTGCGTTACGGTTCACAAGGCGGCAGACTCGGATTCTTATGGATCAAGGATAAAAGCCTAGTGGGGTCTCCCTATATACGCGACGGTACGTGGGAGCACAGTCCGTGTTAGACCACTATCGAGTCACAGAAGGAGGAATCACCCAACCGTAATGTGAAACAATAGTGACTACGTTTAAAGACGCCGGAACACGTCTCTAACCTAGACCTCTAGATGTTTGCGTTAAGTTCCAATGCGTTTTTAGGTTTATTCGGTTTATTTTATGGTTGATCTTGAATTTAAGTTTCGATTTCAGGCCTTATCGTGTGATCTCTCACAATTACCTAGATGCAAGCTATATGCCAAAGAACACCATTTCGTTCGATGAATTCTAACTATGAGAGGGTTAAGAGTTTTCAATCAAACAAAACGAACTCAAACAATCGAACAATCTAATGCAGCTAATGGCAAAGAAATGAGACTTTTCTTTTGAGAATACAAATCAATAAAATGCTCTTCCTTTGATTAACAATTGAATGCAAAAGATATTAGTTCGATTTCTTTTTCAATGGCACAATGCACTTACAATGAATTTTGAGAGACAGCAACACCGAGTAAAGAGAAACAAAGTCACTCAATGAAAAACACAACAAGCGTGAAAAGAGCTGGTTGAACCCAAGCAATTGTAATCTATGTCTGGGTGGCGAGAAGTAATCGAAACAACCGAAGGACTGGTTCGAGGACAATCACCTAAACAACCAAGCAAAGAAAGCAAAAAAGGAAGGTTTTCGCAAAAGCAAAGGCAAGTAGCAACGGATCTTCGTGAACAAGTGATAAAACAAAATCAATCCAGCGAAAACGGGATGACAAGACTAGGTCACCGGACACAAAACAAAATCCGCCCGACAAGACTTCGCAAGCAAGTGTCTCACAGTTCAAACAATGAAAAACAAGCCACAAACCAAGTGGAAAGAGTAAGGGACAGTCAAACCAACAGGCTCAGGAGGCAAATTTGAAGCAAATTGAATTCTACAGGATCAGCGCGGGTAGAACTCAGCAACAATGCGCTGACCAGAGGTCACGCGTAGCAACAATGCGCTGTCAGCGCGGAAGGACACGGGTTATCCGCGCTGGTTCGATTTCAGAACCGTCGCGACTGTTCGATGAGAAAGCGCGATGACCGCGAGACTCAAGAAACAGGCAAGCGATGTCAGCGCGACTGTTTCAATTAAAAACGCGCTGAGGCTAAAAAACAAGCAGAATCAAACAAAAAGCTCCCAAACCAAGGCAAAGGTTCTTCAAACAATTAAAGCACTTCCCAGATTGAACCAGGAAATTCAAAAGCAAAAAACCAACCCCCTAATCTTCAAAGAGAGAGCAATCAAGCAAACTCAAAGCAAGAATGAATGAAAAGGGACAGAGGCCAGCTCCCCAGCGGAGTCGCCAAATTGTTGGAGAGGTAAATCCCCTCTACGGATAGAGGCGATCCCTACTAGCCCAGAACGGGTCTAGCAACAATCAGTCAATGTCACTATGCAAGTTCCTAATTGTAATTAAAAGGTAGGCAATGGACACCTACTTGGATTCCAACGCTATAGTTTGATGAAGAGATGCCGCTCTCGCTCCTTCGCTCTGGCCGGTCACGATCCTCTGCAATCTCCGCGAACAGATACTTGCACACATGAAGAGAAAGACAAACACAAGCATGAAATCTAATAAAAGCAACTATACATCAGTCATAAAGGATGTAATTCACATTAACCATTGTAGAGACAAATGAGAATGGAACCATAATAGTAGTCATCTATTATTAATCAATAACAGAGAAGAGTACAACCAAGTGTTCTGATGTCGATATCCTTCTCAAGAGGGTCCAGCCAGCAAGTCTCTCAAGCATTCACCCTTAGAGATGGGTCTCCCAAGACAAGAACTCTCTCTCTCACACAAGAAACACTCCACAACCTCCCTTAAGCTATCTAGCAATTCCACACTTATCACACCAACTACCTACAGTAGTAGCAATCTGAGCACTATAAACTCCACACAATCCAAAACTAGCCGCTCATGGCAAAGGTAGAGGTATAAATAGGAGAAGGAGTCTCCTTGAATGGTGGAAGGATGAGCTTATCTTCAAGGGAAGTGGTTTCAAATGACGAACAGACATGCCATAGAAGGGAGGCGATACTCACAAGGCCAACAACCAAGTCTGGAGTTATCTGGAAGGCTGGCTGTTGGAACAAATTCGCCCAAACTGGATCAGCGCGGGTGCAAAACTGGACTGGAGCGTTGACATCGCAAAGTAATGACAGTCAGGTCTATGTCAGCACGACTTAATACAAACAGAGGCTGCGCTGGTCATGAAATTCGACCAGCGCGGAAAACTCGTGTGTTTCCGCGCTGGCAGCGCATGCGGTCTGTTATGAAGCGCCAGTCAGCACGGTTATTTTAATAACAGTCGCGCTGATGATGAAAACTTTGTAAAAGTGGGTTATTTGGCCAGTTCAGAGGGCATGAACTTGATTATTGTGAACTCCTGACACAGTAGGGTGACTGACAGGAAGACAGTGAGAAATTACTGTGTAACACCACCCCTTAAAGGAACACCATCCACAATGTTTGCTGTAACTAGGAAACCAAAGTAAAAAACCGAGCATTATAAAAAAACTCTTACGTTTGCTTATTCATTAAGCAAAAAAGGGTATAACATACTCATTTGTTCTTCCATCTTCCAAGTGGATTCATTTGGTCCAAGGTGCTTCCATTGCACCTTGACCTACTCTATTTCTCTATTCCGAAGTGCATTATGCCTTCAGTCTAGGATGCGCATTGGTTCTGGTCAGAACTATCCCTCCAATTCCACTTATATCATAGACCATTCAATAATATGCTTAGCATAAGGTACATATTTATTAAGAAAATAAATGTGAAAAGTGTTATAGGCTTTCACTGTGGGTGGCAAGGCCAATCTATAGGCCATTGGCCCTACTCTCTCCAAAATCTAATAGGGTCCACAAAATCTGGGTGCAAACTTGGCACAAGACCCCACTTTTAGTGAGATCTTCATTGGTCTGATGTGGAGATATGCATGCTCTTCCACTTGGAATTCCTTGTACATGTTCTGTTGGTTTTCATAACTCTTTATCCTATCCTGGGCCGCCTTTGATTTCTTCTTGATCTTCACCACTTCTTGTTCCATTTCCTTTAGCATATTAGGTCCAAGACCTACTTTGTTTATTGGGTTATCCCAGCTGATAGGGATGTTGTATTTTCGGCCATACAATTCCTCGAAAGGACTTATACCTCGTGACTCTTGATATCCATTGTTGTATGCAAACTCAATAAATGGTAGGAATTCTTCCCACTTATTTGCATGATGCATGACATACATTCTCATCATGTCCACCAAAATTCTATTCACCCTTTCCATATGGCCAGCTTTGTGAGGATGATAAGTAGTACTAAAACCTAGCTGGGTTCATAGACTAACAAACAACGACTTCCAAAAATTAGAAGTGAGCTTAACATCTTTGTAACACCCCCTCCCACATTTACCTAGTTTCACCAGGTTTCCAGGTTAAACATGAGAGGAAGAGCTACTATGACATGACCTAACCTCCTAGGTTCCATTAAGGAAGTGGGGTCGACTACAGAAGACAAACTGGAATCTCATCAAATCCTACATGGGCTACACATCACTAAGAGTTTGAGTAACCACCTTAGGTGGAAAAAACCTGAGTTGGACACTCTTTTCTCTGACTTAGGTCCCAAACCGCTCCCACGACAAGGCCTACATGCAGTTGGAAGCCTCCAACTGCATGCACAATCCTGAATTCATGTGGTTGTAACCTAAAATGTCTAGTTTAGAGCATGCGGTCCCAGATTTTGAGCCTAAATTCTAGGTCAGGCTCCATACCACTGCCCAAAACTTAGTGAGACTTAATAAAATGATAAAAGACATCAAGACAAAGTTTTTCATACAACATTTGATCAAGGACTTGACCTAACCAGGCCTAACCATGACAGTCATTTCGTCAAACATATGACAAACATTTAATCTATAGGTCATGAATGTATATTTAGACCTAAGAATCTGAACTTATCTGAGAATCATTAATAAGGTCTAATGGAATTTCGTAATAGATGCAATAACATATATTAGCTCATGCATTCATTAACCATTCGTCAACAAATCAAAACACATCAACAATCATATCCAATATATATCATATAACCAACATATAACCAACAAATTAACATCATATACACCATGATAAAACAACCTTCAAAGCCACATAATAACCAGTATAATTACTCATGAAATACAAGAGGAAAAGAGATCTTATTAACATATGAAAATCCAACCAAGTCAGGGACTTCCACATACCACCCGACCATAGATTGGGCTGAACCAAATCTCTCTTTCATCCAATCACTCTCACGCCATATTCCTAGTGTGAATGTGGGATCTCATATAAGAAACCAACCAAAACCAAACTAGGGCTTCTAGAGGCCAAACCACCTCAACCCTCAACCAATGATTCCACCTCACGGTTGGACATCACTAACACCAACCAGATTGGTCTCTACCCAAGTTGTTTAGGGCTCTAGAGTGTTTGTCCCAACCATGGCTCCAAGAACTAATAACTCAACCCACAACCTTCTAGGGTTCCAGATCATTTTTCCAACCAATTCTCCACGACTAATAACTCAACCCACCAAGGGCTCCATAACGTTTGTCCAACCAAGGCTCTAGGACTAGTAACTCAACCCAAATTGTTCCAGGGCTCCAGAGCATTTGTTCCAACCAACGACTCCAGGAACTAGTAACTCAACCCACAACCATAAGGAACCTAAGCACCAATAAAAAATGACCAGTGGAAAAATGCACAATGCCATGGCTATCTAGGAAATGAAAAGGCTAGGCAAAACCACTTTTAATCTAGGAAATCCTCCATGCAAATGGCATATAACAACCAAATAACCACATGCATATGTCATGCATGCAAAATATAGCAAGGAAATCATACATGAAACTCGATACCTACAAATTAATCTTGATGTAGTTGTTGATCCCACTATTCCCTTGCACTTTCCCGCTTTCCTTTGCCTTCTTTCTCCAAATCCAATGAAAACTAGAGTGCTCCAAGCATGCTCCAATAATGCTCCAATATTTCTCTAAGTGTGTAAGAGTATGAGAGAGAGAGAATAGAAAGAGAGAGCTCCACCATAGAAATGTTAAAATCTAACAACTAATCCTCATAAGACATTTTATCATTGAGGCCTCTATTTTCTCCAATTTCCTCTATTTTTCCTTCAATTTTACTCTCATGCAATTTTGTGACTTTTCACCTTCCTTTTATCCTATTTTTCATTATTTTCATAAATAAAACTCCAATTAATGCCTCTTTTCCTTTTCTAATTTCCATAGCCATTTATTAATCACAAGTGATCCCCATCACTATGCTTTTGCCCAAAATTTAGCTTGGAATATGTGTCCCATGACCTTGGTTATTATTTTTATTTATTTATCACACACACACACTTATAAACTAGTAAAACACATGTTGCCTATGGAGCTTTATAGCACAATCCGATACAACATTTACATCACATCATATTGTTGAAGACATAACCAATATATCATGAACACCATATCACTTATTGGAGCTTTATAACATAGCTTGATGTGGTATTTACATACATGTGCATAAGTATACATAACCAAAACACAACATCAAACATATATCAAATTACATCCACTCAAATAGTGAATAAAGAAGGATACACAACCCGCATCTGGTCAACCATCTCACATATAGCTTCATCAGGCACAAAGTGCTTCCCCTGCACTTTAACTTGCTTGATTTCTCAATTCTGGAGCATGAGCATCTTTTGCTGCAAAATGCATTGAGGCTCTGGTTGGAATTCTCCTTCAGGTTCCACCTGGAATATAGACCAGTTAATCACATAATTTACATCTTTCACATACCTTTTAAGAAATGACACATGGAAAATATCATGGACTTTCACTATTGGAGGCAGTGCAAGCCAGTTGGCTACTGATCCAATCCTCTCAAGAACCTTGAAAGGCCCACAATACTGAGGTGTCAGCTTGCCACATGATCTAATCCTCAAGGAATTATTCTTGGTCTTAATGCACAAAAACATATGTTCCCCAACCTGAAACTCCTTAAACGCAATGTGTTGATTTTCATAGTTCTTTTGTCTATCCCGTGCTACCTTTAAATTATTCTTGATGACTTGCATTTCTTGTTCCATCTCTGGCAACATGCCCGATCCAATCACTACCCTATTCACTAGATCACTCCAACTGATAGGAGTATTACAACTCCGCCCATCAAGTGCCTCAAACAAACTCATCTTCAAATATTCTGGATACCCATCATTATATGCAAACTCGACTAGTGGAAGATACTCTTCCCACTTCCATTATTGATGCATAACATACATTCTCAACATGTCCTCCAGAATCCTATTGACCCTCTCTATATGACACGATCATCCTAGGAATACCATGTAACCTCACTATCTCCCTGATGAAGACTGAGATACCTCACTAACTAAATGAGTAGACTTCACTGGAATGAAGTGAGCTGCCTTAGCCAACCTGTGAACCATAAGCACAATAGAATCATGTTGTTTAGATGTTCTCAGAAAACCTGTAATGAATTCCATGAAAATTACCTCCCATTTCCACTCTGGAATCATAATCACCTACAATAAAGTGCCTGGATGCTTATACTCTACTTTTACATGTTGACAATCCAAACATCTCATAACAAACTCTACCACCTCTTTGTTAGAGTTCGTCCAATGGTAGATCTTTCTTAAGCGCTGTCAATATCTATTGATATCTCGGGTGACTTGAATATGGATTGACATGAAATTCCATCAAGATAAGCTTCTTGAGCTCTCTATTGTCCAACACATAGATCCTGTCCCTAAATTTGACCAAATCATCTGTCGTGAGATGATATTCCACATCTTGTTCACCTATGCCCTGCTGTTGTAGCTTGTGCCTAAGCCATTGGTATCTGCCATCTTGTTGTCATACCTACAAGATCTAATCCTGTAAATTTGTCCCATATGAAATCATAGTTGCTATGTGAATTATCTATACTCTTATTCTAAGTGAATCTGAAAACCTGTTCTCTTTACCCTTTATTGTCGCTACAACAACACCCTCCAAATATTTGGCCTACTCTTAATTTTGGAGCCTTCCTTGGTCTTGTACATTGTCATCACAAACATTGAAACTCATTCCATGTCTTTTCTTGAATTATTTTGGCCCTTTTTGCATGGTAAGAAAAATGTCCTCTTTTCGCATGTTAGTTGTCGCACAGTGTATAAGACTATTCGATTGGATTCAAGGAGATACATTTCTATAAATGAGTTAATATAACTATGTAAACAATCGTCACACTCATTTCCAAAGTTTCAAGAACTGTTGCACAAGTGTCATCACGGTCGTCGCAAAGTGTGTCTTTAGTGTCACACTTGTCGTAAAATTATCACATTAATGGAAATTCATTATTCATGTGTCTTGGATGATCTATATTGTTGTGTCATCAAGTATTATAAGTGTATGATCAAATTCGAAGTCTTATCACTGTTCACATCAACCTCATTGATCCCACACTTAGCCAATTTCTGAAAAGCTTCCCCACCAAGAAACCTAGCTTCACCCAACCTCCCTGAATTGCACATTGCGTAGTATCAACCCTATAGTTGTGACCTTTCCTCTTGACACTGCACAATGCATAGTTCTTGCCTTCTGACACTGATACACTGCACAGTTCCCGTGCTTAAGCCCTGACCTTGGCTCCTAGAATTGCGCAACCCATCTTACCATCCTAGCCTCAACTGCACATTGTGAAATCTCTAGCATCAAGCTCATCCCTTGAAACCCTAATCTGAGCAATTTCCTAGCCTCATCTATCTCCCGGAATTGCGCAATGTGTTGATCTAGTGCCCATCCCCTCAGCCTATCACACCGGCCTTCAGAATTGCATAGTTTTCTTCCTCGGTCCAGCCTGGATTGCACATTGCACATTCTCAAGGCTCAAGGTTCAACCCTGACCACTTGAACTATGCAATTGTGCAGTAATTGAGCCTATCTCCTAGCTTGTTACCTAGTTTCATCTCAACCAATGGATCAATCTGCACTATCTTAGACTAGGGGTTTTTTCGGACTGATGTCATCTCGTCATGAGTGAAATACAGATGCAAGTACCTTATCATGCCATGATGAGATGATGAAGAAGGAGATAAAGAAGGGAAACATGTTGAAAGACATCTTTGTAGCTGAGTATGAAAAATGATCAATCGAAAGAAAGCAAAGGGACACCAATTTGCTATCACAACTCAAGACTTGAGACCATTGCAGATTCTTTATCACCAACCCGTGTGGAGGTGGAAAGAAGAGCATTCTCAAGTAGACACTCAATACACTGCAACAAAAGTAGCTTGACATTGCCTCATCATGAAGCAATCTTGATCCAGGTGGATGTTGGTGGCCACCAACCTATTCTAGTTGGACCCCTACCACTGTCTCTTTCAATTTTTCAGTTTCTTTAATTGCAACACAATTTACTATTTTTTTGCAGTTTTTTGGGTTGTGAACTTTCAGAGCCATTTTAAGGCCCTAAACGATGTTTTTTTGGTAAAACTGGGAAAAAAATGAAATTTTCGCTAATGTTATCCATTCGAAAGTTTTAGTCCTGAGATATATATTTCTAACGAGGTATTGTGCACGTCAAACAAAGATCGTATGGCAAAGTTACGACCCCGGGAATTTGATGTACCAATTTACCCAAACGGGGCCCATAATGTTGGTGCTTCATCTCCGAGGGTTAGGTTTTTGGATGTTTAGGGATTTCCATTGTTTCTCAATAATAAATGGGCCTTCGAGCCTCAATGTAACATAGTTCAGAGGCATGTAGCCGCCACATCTCTTCTCAGAGATAAGCTATCATCGACGGAGCTAGTTTATTTCCATTCTATTTGTAAGCTTATTTTAGTATTTGATGTTAATGAAATGAGGTGTTATTTTTGATGCATCTATGTATTTATGGATATATTTGTAATTTGTTGCATTCCTATTTAATTTCGTATCAGTGGTATCATAACAGTCTTCTATTTCTTTCTTTGCATGTCCCCAACAAAGTCACGATATAAGTAGTTAGGGCTCGAATTGGTCAAACCTTTGCAAGACCAACCTCGCAAACCCCGACGGCCTCCCATGGCAGAAGAGAAGAAAGACAAGGGGGAAGGAAATCCTTTCAAAACCTTGCTTGAAGAATCCCTCAAGCGACAGAGGAATGCGATGATGGACAACTTTGCTCAAATCCTTGAGTGGCTACGCAAAGGCAATGTGTCTCATTCCAGAAGATACTCTGGAAGCGCCACACCCTTCAAGGTACAAGTTAACTTTGACATCCACATATTTGAAGGTCAGATAGATGAGGACGTCGTAGATAAATTTTTAAATATGCTAGAAGGATATTTTTCTGTTCATGATTTTTCCAATTGGGAAAAGATTATTTTTTCACTTCTCAAAACCGCCCCCCACATCAAGGACTGGTGGGAAGGATGAAAGTACACCCGCACTATTTTCAGCCGCACCCACTTGGAATTTATTCTGGTATGCCATCAAGGAGCAGTACTACCGTGTCAAAATCTATGAGGATAAATACATAAAGTGGACCATGCTGTAGTAAGGAAGGGACCAAGACATGCCAGAGTTTACCAATGTTTTTCATACCCTTTGCACGAAGTTGGGTATCAAGGATTCTGAGCGGAATTTGGTAGTCAAGTATTGCGATTGTCTACATAGGTACATCTAATATGAGATGGAGTTCCTAGACATCTCTTCGCTCGACACAACATACCGATATGTTGTCAAGATTGAGCATAAGTTTAAATAGAAAAAGCGAGACTTTGGATCTGCGAATCCGAAGCAAGGGGAAGGCAACCCCAAACCGCAGAGAATAGAAAAAAGGCAAGGCGGGGTGACCCAAGATAACCTACTAAAGTTGCAAGAAAATAATAACACCACGAATATAAAGAAGGACATGGGAAAGTGGTGTGAGTTCCATAAGAGCTCCTGTCACAACACAAGTGAGTGTCGGGCCAAGAAGACACTGGTGGTCGAGTTGAAGTCTTCTGAATTAGACGCATGTTCTAGCTTTGGGCCAGAACCTGACAAGGGGAATGAGAAAGGAAATAAGATCATTGAAGGAGATCTCACTGCCACTATGGCCACCACCAAGATCCAGAAGATTGAACTTGAAGATCCATGGGAGGGGGAACGCCTCTTCCACTCACAGATGTGGGTGAAGGGTTCTCTGTTGCAGTTCATTATCGACATCGGGAGCCAAAAGAACCTTATTTCAGTAGAGTTCGTAAAGCAGTTGGGCCTACCAACTACAACACATCTGCAACCATACACCATCAGGTGGCTACACCAAGGACAAGATCTCCGTGTCAGCCAACAGTGTCGCCTTCCCTACAACATCAAGCCCTTCACGAATGAGGTATTGTGTGATGTTGCTCCTCTTGAAGTTTGTGATGTATTATTAGGACAACAATACTTGTGCAAGCAATATGATGTATATGATTCTAGACCTCGCTCTGTTTTTATTTCTTTGGGTAATAAGTTATACAGGATACCATAGGTAGCCTCACCTACCACCATCTCTTTGATCTCTGCTAAGCAATGCAATAAGATCATCTCCCAGACTGGGAAACTTTTTTCTTTTTGGTTCACTCTCAAAGTAAGGGGAAGATCGTAACCACATCCATGGCCCCCGGGAAGGGTTCCTCCATGTAGCAAAGCAGGTGGATATGGTCGTGGAAGAATACAACGAAATGGTGGTGGATAGGGGTACCCTTGCACTATCAGGTCATGAATTCAATTGATTTAACTCCCAGCGCACCTCTACCCAACAGGCTAATATATCACCACTCCATTATGGAAAATGAAGAGATCAAGCAATAAATCTAGGATTTGCTGCAAAAATGACACATCTAACCAAGTTCCTTGCCTTGTGGGAGCCCAATTATACTTGTACAGAAAAAGGATGGGACCTCGAGGCTCTACATTGATTATCAAGCACTAAAAAAAAGTCACTGTCAAGAACAAGTATCCAATCCCACAGATTAATTCCCTTCTAGACTAACTCAAGTGGGCCAAGTATTTTATCAAGATCAATTTGAAGTCTTGTTATCAAAAGGTTCCAATAGAGCCCACAGATGTATGGAAGACTGCCTTCAAATCCAAGGAAGGCCTTTTTGAATGGTTGGTTATGCCCTTTGGGTTGACAAATGCCCCTGCTACTTTTATGAGGCTAATGGATGACATCTTGCGACCCTTCACCAACTCATTCATGGTTTTTTATTTGGACAACATCCTCATCCTCAACAAGAGTTGGGAAGAACACTTACAACACATTTGGTAGGCCCTTTAAACCCTTCGACAGCACAAACTGTGTGCTAACTTGGAGAAATGCACCTTTGGCATGAGTCAAGTCCAATATATGGGTTACATCATAGATGAGCATGGTGTTCATGTGGATTCGATTAAGATCCAATTCATTCAGGATTGGCCAACCCCAACCACTCTAATAGAGCTTCACAACTTTTTGGGCCTTTCAACTTTTTATCGGACGTTCGTGTTGGGATTCTCCCATATCGCTTGGCCTTTGAATCAGATTAATAAGGTCGGGGTGAAAGCAAATTTTCCCTGGTTTGAGTCCCAACAAAAGGCGTTCATTGAGTTGAAGCACCACCTCTGCTCTACACCAGTACTCACACTGCTAGACCTGCAAAATTCATTTGAAATTGAGACAGATGCCTCCTACTATGCTATTGGTGCAGTCCTCACCCAACAAAGGCATCTAGTGGCCTATCATAGTGAGATACTTTCCGATACAATTTGGAAGTACCCCACCTATGATAAAGATATGTATTCCATCGTGTAGGCTTGCTGGAAATGGAAGCATTACATTTTAGGGAAGGAGACGGTCATCCACACCGATCACCGACCTCTTCAGTTTATACATAAACAAGGGAAGTTGTAGAACGATTGCCATCAGAAGTGGTATACATATTTGCAATAATTCCACTTGAACATTAAATACAAAAGGGCAACACCTCAGCCGACCCCCAGTTGCAGCACTGAATAATGTTCTCAACTCTTGTGGCCACGAGACCTATGGATGGCCGCAACTATACAAAATTTATCCAGAGTTCACATCCACATAATAAATTCTAGTAGATGGAAAGCAAGTTCCTGATTTCCACCTCTAGGACACATTATTATGCTACCTGGGCCACCTTTTTGTTCCTTCAAGTGATTGTGCCAAGCTGATTTTGGAGGTGCGCTATAGTCGGGTCGCATGACACTTTGGTGTGGAGAAAACTATGGTTGTACTACAACAGTACTTTTATTGGCTAAAATTCCGACTAGATATTGGGAAATATATTAGATCCTGCATTGACTGTGCCATCGCCAACCTAACCATCAAGAAGCAAGGTATGTACACTCCTCTACCTACTCCCAACCAGCCATGTGAATCTATCTCCTGGACTATCTGTCTAGCCTCACTTCTACCAAGCGTGGTAATGACTATGTATTTGTGGTCATGGACATATTTTCTAAGATGGATATATTGATGGTCTACAAGAAGAGTATCATAACAAAGGACACTGCCAAACTCTTCTTTGAATGAGTGTGGGTACATTTTGGGATACCATAGACCATTATATTAGACCAAGATAACAGATTCCTAAGCTCATTATGGTCAAGCCTTTGGACACTATTAGACACCAAGCTCACCAAGTTGACTGCCTTCCATCCCCAGACCGATGGCCAGACAAAGGTCGTCAATAAGATGATAGTGCACATACTCCGCATGTACAACTCCAAGCATCCATGAACTTGGGATGTGAGTCTTCCCTATGTGTAACATAGTTATAACAGAGCTCTCCATAGCTCGACTAGTCGTAGTCCCTTACAAGTGGTTCTAGGATTTCAACCATTGTGTCTGATTGATGTTGCCATGCCTCATGTGACTACATAGATAGAATACACACATGTATTTTCCGAGGCTGATAAAGAGACCAGATTTATTGAACGCATCCAACACATCTGCTAGTAGATTCACGACATCTTGGAGAAGTCAAATTCCAAGTACAAGCATCGACATGATCAACATTAGGTGCCACACAAGTTTCAAGTGGGCGACAAAGTTTGGTTGCATTTGCAGAAACAACTACTTACTGGAGCCCATCGGAAGCTCAAACCAATCTAATATGGACCTTACACCATTACCAAGGTTATGCAAGACAATGAATTTGAGCTCATCATTCCCCCATTCCTTGGCCTGCACCTAGTGTTCAATGTGGACCACCTTCGACCATACCTCCCACCATTACTGGACACATCAGACATTGCAGAACGATTCACACCAACAGAGTTAAACCGAGAATGCAATGGAACATGCCAAAGCTAGTCGGATTATGGATACACAAATCAAGAACACTCACCAGCAGAAGATCCAACTATTTCGGGTTGTCAAAGCTGGCCAACTCCTTCACCAAGGCAAGTGGCTCACCAGGGACCAAGTTCAGTAGATTTTTCCCCATCTCATGGAGGCACTCAATGCAATGGGGACCATTTCTTCTTAAGGGGGGAGGGCTAAACTAGGTGGATGTTGGTGGCCACCTACTTATTCCACTTGAACCCCCACCACTATCTCTTTTAGTTTTTCAGTTTCCTTAATTGTGGCACAATTTACTATTTTTGGCAGTTTTTCGGGTCATGAACTTCTGAAGCCGTTTTGAGGCCCTAAACGGCGTTTTTTGGGAAAACTGAGGAAAACATCAATCTTTAACTAATATTGTACATTTGAAAGTTGTATTCGTATGTTATATCTTTCTAACGAGGTATTGTGCGCATGAAACGAAGATCATATGCCAAGGTTACGACCCTGGGAAGTTGATGTACCAATTTACCCAAACAGCCCATAGATTTGGCGCTTCAACTCCTAGGGTTAGGTTTTTGGATGTTTAGGGTTTTCCATTGTTTCTCAATAATAAATAGGCCTTTGAACATCATTGTAACATAGTTTAGAGGCATGTAACCGCCACATCTCTTCTCAAAGATAAGCTACCATCGCTCGAGCTAGTTTATTTCCATTATGTTTGTAATGTTATTTTAGTATTTGACGTTAATGAAATGAAGTGTTATTTCTGCTGCATCTCTATATTTATGGTTATATTTGTAATTTTTTGCATTCCTATTTAATTTTTTATCAATTCTATGTCAGCAATGTCATGTCATGAGTTGTCACATGCCACACCATATTGTGGATGATGTAAATTATCTATTCGAAATGTATTATAAAGTGGAAGTCCAAAGGACACATTTAAAATATGAAGAGTCATGTAAAGTCAAAAAGTAATAGGAAGTCAAAGAGTCATGAGGGTAGTCAAAGAGTCACAAGGAAGGTGAAGTATCACCTCATTGGTTATGAATACACCCTCATCATATGCACAAAGGACTTTTCACCTGGGCTCCTCTCGCATAGCATTAGAGAGACAAACTAGTTCTTTTGAGGAGCAAGGAGTGGCTCTAATGCTCCACTATTGGAGCTAGTGGTGTTCATTGTATACACGTGTCTTGTACATTTTACTTAATATAAGAATCCTTATGGCCAGCATGTTCTTCATGCAGGGATTATGGATATTTGTAAGACTATTCTATGAATGTTTGTAATTCATGTTTGCTTTCATTTGTGCTAAAGTAGTTGAACTATTTCGGTTATTTTGGTACTTATCATATTGAGAATGTGTTTTAATTGTTATTATCATTGTCGCATCCTCATGGACTATTCTGCTGGATATTAGACACATCTTCCTAGTTACATTGGTTGAAATTTGACTGTCACATCTCTATGGACTATTCTGCTTGATGTTGTATGTATTATTCTTTTTTATGTGTGTCTCTACTAGGGTGGTACTATTACCTCTTCCGTAGAGGCTCACTTATACTCCCCCTCCGTAGTAAAATAATTTTGACACACATACGACTCAACACTCACCAAGCACACCCCCTTGCTTTTCGAAGGCACATTTGCACTCTTCTCTCTTGCTGACAATTAGAGCCAAGGAATATCTTTAAGACAACCAGCAACTGGGCCATATTGTGGATGGGGCTTCTATCCCAGACAGTTTGAATTCTAATTGGGACCACATATCGGGAGACCCTTTGAATGATGGTGGGTCCAACACCGTGAACATTTATAGCTCTAGAAGGAGGATAACCAAATATGGCGAATAACCTCACCCAACCAAATCTTATTTCCTCTGGTCAAGGCAGTAATATCCCCAACACCTCCCTTTTGCATATTCCTGAAGTTCGAAAACCTTCTTAGTTCAAGACTGTACAAACTTATGAAATCTCTTATAACTAGATCTGGGCCATCCACCCTATCACCTAGAAGTTTGCAAGAGATATTCGATTGATACCTAGAGTACATAATCTTCCATATTTTCCAAAAAAGAACCCAACCACCCCAACCAAGATAGTGGTTTCAACAGTTGAAGATTGGGTTCTCGCCACCCTTGAAGAGTTAGAAGACTCTGAAGAAAACAAAAAAAACTAGAGCAACTTCCATCCTTCAATGGTGGTGACAATGATAACGTGGTACTCTCAGACGATGCCTTCCGCGGGTTAGGCGATGAAGAAGAAGAAGAAAACCAATTATATTTTGACAAAGAAGGGGAAATAGTGATGAGGACATGGAGGACCAAGATCTAGACTAGATAAATCATGACCCACTTGCACTACCGGGTGTGCTACAGAAAATGTCGAGGCACCCAGAGAAGTTGTTAATGAAGTATGACATTGACAAAGTAGAGAAGGTGGAGGATCACGTAGACAAATTTTATCTACATCTACAAATGCTTGAGGTATGTTACAATGATTTTGCATGTAGAATTTTTCCATGTACCTTAGATGGTCGAGTGTATGGTATCACAACCTTCCTTCGAACTCGATCCAGAATTGGAGGGGGTTTAAGAAACAATTTATTGAGAAATTTGTTGATGATAAAATGCCCGCCATGCTTTTAAGAGTGTTGGGTAGTCTCAAGATGGAGCATAAAGAGAAAGTGAAAGTTTTCAATCATATGTTTAACTGTATCTCGAATAGATTTTGGACAGACACAAAACCTCATGAATCCATAATTATCGATTATTTCACATTCGCCTTACCAACAAGCATTACACAACTCGTGAAAAGAAGTACAAAGATAAATTTGGCTGAGAATTTCAAAGAGGAAATCTCAGTTGAAAAGGACTTGCGTGCAATTGGAGTCATCACAGATGAAAAATCAACGAAGGACTCTAAAGACACGAGGAAAAGGTCTTAGCCCTCCATAAGCAAGGACAAGGAGAAAGAAGCAACTGATCTTCAGATCTTGAACAGCACTATCAAATCTCTATCCAATGAGTTGGCATAATTGAAACAAAGTTCAAGCGAGACCACCATGAGGAGAAAGCATCCTAAATTCAACATTTTGAGAAGGGCTACTAACTCTTGCAGCAACAACAACTAACAACCAAATCTGTGCAAAGCTGAAATGTTGTGCTGAATTTTGAGAGTATGGGAATGGATCAATACTGTTTGTTTCATCAAGAGTATCATTCAGAAAATACATGCCCACAATGGAACCACAACGTGAACACTCTTTTTGTGCACATTATTGATATAGTTCTTTCGGATGAGTAGACTGAGCCTGCAAAATAAAAGGACCAAGAGAATGCTGCAGCTAAAGGAACTACAAATCTTGGGCACATAGTGAACAAAATTAGTTGTTTTTTCACAACTAATAAGAAGAGTGTTGAAGGAAAATCACTGAGTGAGGCCTCGTTTCAATAGCAGGACACTCTATACAACTTGAGAAGCCAAGGGCCAACCTTCGCACAAGATTTGACAAAGAAAAAGTTTAAAGAGCATTTATTGAGTAAGATTAGTCCGCCCGTCAACTCAATGCAGAAAACTCAGAGAAAGTATGGAAATGTAGTTACGATGAAAAATACTTTCGCAAGCAGTATGAGTAAGTCCAACACTCCAGAAGTAGAAAATATGACAACTCCACCAGACACTTTGACAATTTCTCCCACACTACATTATAACATAGTTGAAGATATGAAGAAAGATCATGCAAATATTTCACTTTTTGAACTAACTAATATTGTGAGCCAATGGGAAATTCTTGCCCATGCACTTGAACAGTTCACCTCAGGTAACAATGCTTCTTCATAAAAGGGATCTGGAATGTCCTCTTCCCTCCATTTTTGTTAATGTTTGAAATTTTTAATTATAATGTTCACAATTGCTTAGATGATTTCGGTGCATCTGTAAACATATTGCCTTTATTAGTAGAAAAGAAAATCAATGCAAAATGGGATAAAACATATGCACAGATCATTTAGCGAGACAAGACTCTTTTCCATGCGATTGGTGAACTTAGAAATGTGCTAATATGCTTATCATCTAACCAACAATTTCACTAATGTATAAACATAGCAATTGTGGACATTCCAGAAGCATACGGTGTATTGTTGAGCAGAGATTGGTCCAGCAAGTTCCAGGGGTATTTCACGATGGACTAGTCACATTTTTGGCTTCTGTACAAGGGCAGAAACAATTAGATCCGGGTGAACTCAAAGCGGTACATGAAACAAACGGTAACTCCCTTAGAAGGCGAAAATGAGCCAATTGCCTTTGTAGATCTTATCTTTGGAAATTAATTTCTTGAAACTGATGTGGGGTTCTATCCTGCTCATACATCCCGAGTACCACCTAACACACAGTTTGAGATCCTTCCTAGTCCAACAGGTGAAAATAACATTTGTACATTTGGTAGTAGTAGTAATAATAGTACTAGTGTAGCACATAGTCCTTGTACATATGATGTTTGGACATTGTATTTTGATGGTTCCAAAACATAGGAGGGCTCTGGAGCTGGTTTTTTTTAGTAGACCTGCAATAGAGGAAAAATTTAATCTCCAGCCTCTTAGAATTAGAGTGCACAAACAACATTGCAAAATATGAAGCACTCATCTTGGGTTTGCAAAGAGCCATTAACCTCAATATTACAGTTCTTAAAGCAATAAATGACTCAAAATTTGTCATATGATAGGTACGCGATACTATACATTGTGTGTCACCTCATCTCAATAGTTACCAACAAGAGGTATGGAATTTTATTTTTCATTTCCAAGCATTAAATATTATTTTTGTTCCTAGATTACGCAACACAGTTGCGAATGCATTAGAAAATGCTTCTGCTAGGTTGTCACTGCTTAGGGACAATTTTCTGTAGAAATTCTTTATAAACCATCGATCCCTCACAACATCACTAACTTACGGGTTTTCAATGATGGCCACCAGATACCATGCTTCATGGAAAATGTTGATGTATTCAAGGATGCATCTATCGACAAAGACAGGCACGAGAAATCATTGCAGGATGTAGCTTGTGCAAGAAAAGAAAACCTCGTGATGAATGGCATGGTATCATTGGAAAATATGTATGAATTACATAACCACTTCAGAGGGTCAGTCAATGCGAAAACCTATAGCTCAACGTTATCGCACAAGCAAATAAATATTGGGACAAAAAAATATCTGAATTTTGTTAATATTGGTACTTGTTGCACACCACAAGAGTGGCAAGATTTCATCCACCTATTCAAGTAGTACCGAGATGTATTCATGTGGACATACGATGAGCTTAAAACTTATGACAAGCAAATAATTTAGCATGTGATTCCAATCAAAGAAGGGGTCAAGTTGTTTCAAAAAAAGTTGCAAAAGGTGCATCTGATGCTTGAGCCTCTGATTCAAAAGGAGTTGAGGAAACTGTTGGATGCTTGGATCATATACAAAGTGCGACATTATACTTGGGTATCGAACCTGGTCTTGGTGAGAAAAAAGTCTAGGGAAATATGCTTTTGCGATGATTTATGCAACCCTAACCATGCCTCACACAAGGATAATTACCCCATGTCATCTATGGAACAGATACTGTAAACAATATCGGGGTCAAATATGTTATCTTTGTTGGATGGATATTCTGGTTATAACTAGGTTCTAGTCTCAGAGTCTGACAGACTAAAGACAACATTCTGCCTGAAGTAGGGTACTTTTGCATTTAAAAGAATGTCATTTGGGTTGATCAATGTCGTCGCAACATTTCAACATGCCATGGAAATCACATTCTGCAGGATGATCAGACAAAGTGTAGTGGTCTATCTCAATGATGTCACAGTATTCTCCAAGAAAAGAGCAGACCACATATGCCACCTGGAAAAAAAATTTGAGCGATGTCACAAATACGAGATATCCCTTAATCCCAAAAAGATCATTTTCGCAATGTCTAGGGGCAATCTCATGGGCCATATTATCGCAAAAAGTGGGCTTACCCGAAGAGTGTCAAAATTATTACATAGATTCCCTTTGATGTGAACAAGAAAGCTATGCAGTCCTTACTCGGGGAGATCAATTTCCTTGACAAGTTTATCTCTGACTATGTTCATATTGTTAAACCCATTCATGAGATGGTTAAGAAGGATGCGATATACAAATGGGATAAAAGGGAAAAGGATGCATTCTCTCATACTAAGAAAACCAATAGAGAAGCAACCACTTTGTATATCCTCGATTTCAACAAATATTTTATACTCTACACATTTTCTTATGATACTTCTCTTGCCGTAGTGATTAATTAGAAGGATGACAAGAATTATGAGCGGTCGATATCTTTCATGAGTGCTAGCCTTCAGGGACACAAACTCAACTATCCCACCATTGATAAGTAGGCATACATAGTTTATAAGGTGGTGAAACATTTCTGACCCTATCTTCTAAAAAATCATTGCATGATCTTTGTTCCGCACCCAACAGTTAAATCATTGTTCGTTCAACAAGAGATGGGTGAGAGAAGAGCGAACTGGATGACCGGTTTATAGGAGTACGATTTGGACTTTAAACCAGTTCGCACAATTAAGGGCCACAATTCTTGTCGGCTAACAGCATAAGAAGTAGATGCGAAAGAAGAATATTTGTTTGGTTTGGAGCCTAAAATCGAAATGTACAATGTTGAGCTTGCTTCCCTGACTACCATTGCAAACTTTTGGTACAAATATGTGCACCAATACCTTGAGCATGACACCGTGCCCTCCCATTTATCCACATGACATAAGAGGGTACATGGGGTGATTTTTAGGAAGCACCATAATGGAGTGTTTCTTAGGTGCCTAGAAGCGCATGATTAAGAGAAAGTACTACGTGATTTCCACGATAGACCAGCTGGGGGACACTTCGTAGGTAACAAAATTATGCATAAAGTCAAGCGGGACAATTTCTATTGACATGCATTATTTTAATATGCTCATGCCTACGCCTGCAAGTGTCTAGTCTATAAAAGGTGTGCTAGCCGAAACAGGAAGTCACTCACCCCATTAAAACCTATTACAATGGAAGAACCATTTCAATAGTGGGGCTTAGATTTCATTGGAGAAATATTTCCATATCCATCAAAGAAGCGCTGCTATATCCTCACTGCTACATAATATTTCATGTGGTGGATAGAAGTAGTTCCGCTTAAACATGTGAATGATCAGGAAGTCATCAAATTCCTTAAGTAGAATATCATCTCCTGGTTTGACATTCCAACTTCACTTTTTTTTTATAATGCAACATATTTTTATCATTAAAACTATATGAATTTTCATTAGAAAATGGAATTGTATTGAAACATTCAACTAAATCTTATCGACAGGGAAATGGTCTTTCTTATTCCACAAATAAGAACCTTATCCATGTCATAAAGGAGACCATCTTCTTTTAACAAAGAAACTGGCACTATGCTTTGATAAATGCCTTATGGCTGCCCAAGTCATGCCAAAACCCTCTCTGAATATGCTCCCTTACTTCCTAGTGTATGGAAAAGAATCCATCCTCCCCCCTAACATTTTCTTTTCTTCTCTCTAGCTTTCAAAAGAATCCCAAGGAAATCCTTGTTTATTGGTTCAGCATAGGATGGACACCCTTCAAAAGCTATAGGAAGAAAGGCTGAAAGCAAAAGGAAAATTTTCCTTCATCAAAGTCGTATCAAGAGGTGGTTTGACAGAAGTCTGTAGGGAAGAATAAATTTAGTGTGTGTGACTTAGCCTTGAAGTGGGACAAAGCCCACAAGGAAAAAGGAAAACACACTAAGTTTCAATCCCTACGGATTGGACCGTTCATTATTCGCGAAAACCTTGTCCAACAGATATATCATCTATAATCACTAGACAGGAAGATTGACTCTCTCCCTATCAATGGCCAAGATTTAAAACATTATTTTCATTGATGATTTGGTGCTGTGCCCTACACTATGTACATAGTCTTTTCTTAATTGCATGATTTTGTTTTATGCTTTCATGTAAATAAATGTTGTATGTCAACATGTTTTTCGGATTCTTTGTGTGTGGATAAATTAAAAGAGAGTCTTGTGACACTTTAACATTTGGCTAATCTTCGGTCCATCTTTCTTATGTTGGTTATATATTTTGGTTGACGAAGTTTTGATAGAAAATATGATCCATCCGTGAGGAGAGTTTTGGTTAAACCATGAACCTGTGTCTCTTCAGGGAACATTATGCCCACACTTGGTTCTTATGTCCGGTTTCTTCACGCTTATCAAATTAGTAGAAGAGGAGAAGGGGAAAAATCTAAACAAGCAAACCTAAATCGAAGCTATCTATATGCTTCTCTAAAGGAACAACCTCTCCTGCTCTTAATAAGTCAGGACCCCTCTTCCTCCCATAAAATTAATAACCTATGCACAGTCCTATAAATAAATAAATAAAGGCAAAAGAAGAGAAAGGCTTCCTGCTTAGAGAGGTGAAGGAAGAAACTCTGCCAGGGTACTGACCAAGCTCGCTGGGAGTGGAGCAATGTTTTTTTCTTTGTAGTGACTCCACCGGGGTACTGTCTAGGCTTGCTAGTAGTGGAGAAATGCTAGATATGAAAAATCATACTTTGGAAATCTTAAGCTCGTCAACTTCACTGCCCTTCCCAACTTGAAACATTGTGATATTGTTGAATCTTATGATGTGTTCAACTGAGGAGGTATAAAATGGGAAAAAAAATTTCATAGGGTAAGTGGGGAGACTAAATTAATCTACATGATGAATCAATACTCCCCTAAGAACCAAGACCCTACATAAAAGAGTTAATCAAGGCAAAGAAGTTGGAATTATGCCAGTGTGTCGCAAAGTGTTGTCACTGCAACAACACCCTCCAAAATTTTGGCCTATAGTCATTTTCATAGCCTTACTTGATCTTGTACATTTTTATCACAAATATTGAAACTCATTCCATGTCTTTTCTTGAAGTATTTTGGCCCATTTTGCAAGGTAGGTAAAATGTCATGTTTTCGCATGTTAGTTGTTGCACAACACGTATAAGCCTATTCTGGTGGTTTCAAGGGGATACATTTGTGTAAATGAGTTGATATAACCATGTAAACACCCATGACACTCATTTCCAATGTTTCAAGCACTGTCACACAAGTGTCGTCACGGTCGTCGTAAAGTGTATCTTTAGTGTCACACTTGTCGTAAGTTGTCGTAAAGTTGTCACACTAAGGGAAATGAATTGTTCATGTGTCCTGGATGATCTATTTTGTTGTGTCATCAAGTATGTTAAGTGTATTATCATATTCAAAGCCTTTTTACTGTTCACTTCAGCCTCACCTATCCCGCACTTAGCCAATTTCTGAAAATCTTCCGGACCAAGCAACCTAGTTTCACCCAACCTCCTTGAACTGTGCATTGTGCAGTCTCATCCATATAGCTTTGACCTTGCATCTTGACATTGCACATTGTGCAATATCAACTCTCTAGCTGTAGCCTTGCCTCTTGACACTGTAATTCTCAGTTCCTGCCTTCCAGGACTGCTACACTACACAGTTCCAATGCACAAGCCCTGACCTTGGCTCCCAGAATTGTGCAATCCATCTTCCCAACTTGGCCTCAATTGTGCATTGCATAATTTCACAATGGCCTAGCCCCCTTTGTCTCTAAAACTGTGCAATGTGCTGATCTAGTGCCCATCCCCTCAGCCTGTCACACTGACCTACAAAATTGCGCAGTTTTCTTCCTTAGTCTAGCCTGGACTGCACATTTCACATTTTCTTCCTTAGTTGAGATTAGACTGCACATAGTGTAGTATCAATGCTAAAGTTTCACCCCTGACTTCTTGAATTGTGTAATTGCTTAGTTACTGAGCCTCTCTCCTAGCTTGTCACCTAGTTCCATCTCAGCCAATGGATCAATATGCACTATCTTAGACTAGTGGTTTTTTCAGACTGATGTCATCTCATCATTAGTGAATTGTAGATGCGTACCTTATCATTCTAGGGTGATATGATGAAGAAGGATATGAAGAAGGGAAACATGTTGAAAGACATATTTGTAGTTGAGTATGCAAGATGATCAAACTAAAGAAAGTAAAGGGACACCAGTTTGCGATCACAACTCAAGACTTGAGATCATTGAAGATTCTTTATCACTAACCCATGCAGAGGTGGAAAGAAGAACATTCTCAAGCAGACACTCAATACACAACAACAAGAGTGGCTTGAAATTTCCTCATCATCAAGCATTCCATGTTAACATTGTCATGTCATCAGTTGTCATATGCCACACCATATTGTGGATGATGTAAATTATATATTTGAAATGTATTGTAAAGTGGAAGTCCAAAGGACACATTCAAAATATGAAGAGTCATGTAAAGTCGAAAAGTTATAGGAATTCAAAGAGTCATGAGGGTAGTCAAAGAGTCACAAGGAAGGTGAAGCATCACCTCATTAGTTATATATACACCCTCATTGTATGAGCAAAGGAATTTCACCTGGGCTCCTTCCACATAGCATTAGAGAGACAAACCAGTTATTTTGGGGAAAAAGGAGTGGCTCCAATGCTCCACTATTAGAGATAGTGGTGTTCATTGTATACATGTGTCTTGGAACTTTTACTTAATATAAGAATCCTTATGGCCAACACGTTCTTCATGCATGGATTATGGATATTTGTAAGACTATTCTGTGAATGTTTGTAATTCATGTTTGCTTTCATCTGTGCTAAAGTAGTTGAACTATTTTGGTTATTTTGGTACTTATCATATTGAGAATGTGTTTTAATTATCGTTGTCGCATCCTTTTGGACTATTCCGCTAGATATTAGACACATATTCCTGGTTACATTGGTTTCAATGATTGTCGCATCTCTTTGGACTATTCTGCTTGATGTTGTACGGATTCTTCTTGTTTATGTTTTTATCTACTAGGGTGGTACTATTACCTCTCTCTTAGAGGCTCACTTCTCCTCCCACTCCGCAGTAAAATAAATTTTACACACATATTACCGAACACTCACCAAGCACACCCCTTGCTTTTTCAAGGCACATTTGCACTCTTCACTCTTCACTCTTGCTGACACTTATAGCCAAGGCATATCTTTAAGACAACCAACAAATTGAGCATATTCGAGATGGGGCTCCTATCCCAAACAATGTGAGGTCTAATTGGGACCACATATCAGGGAGACCCCTTGAATGTTAGTGGGTCCATCACTGTCAACACCCTTAATGTACCTTATCTCGAAGTCAAATTTGTTGATCATAGCCAACCACCTAGATTTCCTAGCATTTAGATTTAGTTGGTCAAATAAGTATCTTAATCCATTATGATCACTCATCAAAATAAACCTCCTACCGAGAAGATAGTGTCTCCACATATTCAATGCATTAATGAAAACTTCCAACTCAAGATCATGCGTCACGTATTTTTTCTCGTTCTCATTCAGTTTCCTTGACTCGTAGCATACCCCGTGTCCTTCCTACATTAGGACTCTACCAAGTCCTCTCTTGCAAGCATCTGTACATAACACAAACCCTTTATCTTGATTTGCAATCTTTAGAATCAGAGAATTTGTAAGCAACTACTTCAACTCCTCAAAACTCATTGCATATTCCTTTGTCCATTAAATTTTCTTTCCTTTTCGCTACAAGGATGTAATAGGATAGGCAATCCATGAGAAGTTCTTGATGAACCACCTGTAATAACCTGCTAGTCCTGTGAATTATCTAACCTCATCCCCATTCCTAGGATTTTCCCATTCCATGATAGCTCCATCCTTTTTCGGATCCACTACTATGATTTCCTTGGAAACAAGATGTCCCAAGTAGTGTACCTCTATTTGAAAGAAACTACACTTACTAAGCTTGGTATACAATTGATGCTCTCTTAGACATCTCAATACTATTTCTAAGTGTTCGACATGTTCTTACTCATTCTTAGAATATATCAATATATCATCAATGAATACAATCACAAACGTGTCCAGGTAAGGACACAACACACTATTCATCAAACACATGAAAGTAACTGGATCATTAGTCGAACCAAAAGGAACTACAACAAACCCATAATGCCCATACCATGTCTGGAAGGAAGTCTTGTTGATTTCCTCTTCTTTGATGCGTACGTGATGATATCCTGATCTCAAGTCAATCTTCGAGAACACTATTTCTCCCTTCAACTGATCAAACAAATCATCAATCTGTGACAAAGGGTACCTATTCTTAATTATCACCTTGTTCAACTGTCTATAATCAATACACAACCTGCGAGTACCATCCTTATTCTTTACAAACAATACCTGTGCACCCCAAGGCAACACAATCGACCTAACTTATCCATTCTCAAGCATTTCCTTTAACTGCAACTTTAGTTCCTCTAACTATGGAGTGCTCATCCTGTACGGTTCCTTTGATGTTGGTGATGCTCTATGCATCAACTCAATAGAAAATTCCACTTCCCTAAGAGGCAATAACTCTGAGATATGTGTTTGGAATACATCTTGAAACTGTTGCGAAACTGGGTACCTATTCAAGACCACTTACCTTTATCACTGGAAATAATAATTGCAAACAATACACATATACTACGCTTTGCCTGCATAGCTATAACCATTTTCACTGATGTAGGCTTCTTCTTACCCTATGTTGATGGTGCGGGACCTGCCAACATGTTAGGGGATCTCCCCAATAAGAATTCCCAATTAGACCTCAGGTCGTTTGGTGTAGGAGTCTCAGTGGTGGGTCGTATAGCAATGCCTTGACCGCGATTTCGCACAAAGGCAAGTAAGATAACTCAATTGGTAGCAAGGGTGTGACTGCTGTAGTGAGTCAAGGAAGGTGCATGAGAGGTTCTAACACAGGTGGGTTGAGGTGGGTGTGCGCCTTGGAAACCTGTAATAGTACTCGGATGGGAAGGGAACACACGAGCGAAGATACATCACAATCTAGAAAGCAAGTAAGCTAGCAATCCAAAGTGATGGTTAAACCAATCAACACATTTTAGAAAGATTCATACATACTCATATGGAACAGTCCATACATGCATGCGTAAGAAAGAAAATACATATTCCATTTAGAGTAAACAAGACAGTTGGAATACAATACAACATATCCATGAAACATGCTAGCTCTTATTATATAAAGAAGTGTAAGTTCCAGTCATACAATACATCCATGTACACCTTCTAGCCCCAATAATGGAATGTTACAACCACATCTGCCTACTCCTCTAAAGAGATGAACTAGCTCCGTGGAGTGGAGAAGCCAAGGCGCGTTACAATACCGTCCAAACTCTCTCCAAGATAGTCTTATGGGATGCTTGGCTAACCAAAATCCTTTACAATGAGTTATGAGGTTCTATTTATAGCAAAGGGTGGGGTGACCCTTGACATTCCCCTTTGTGACAGTTCATCTACCCTCATGACTCTTCATCTACTCTATGACTGTTACATCCAACTATTGACACTTGAACTTCCACTTGACATGGTGTTACATTACAATGCACATGTGCTCATGTGAGACAAAATGGCTTGAGCAAGCCATGATAGACATCGCTAACACTCGGTCCATTGGGGTGATACCAACTCTTGGACTTGCTTGTGATGGTGAAGGTGGTGCGCTAATGCTAAGCTTGGTCGTCCGTGATGGTGTGCATGCACCCCATGGTGACATCTTGCTAAAGAGAACTCTTACCTCCGTTGCATCTGGTGCATTGGTATGGATCCTTCATCCAACTCATATGCTAACATGTGCATGGTCTTCTTAGGTGCATGTGAACTGGCAACACACAGATGCATAGTTTCTCTGCTGATATTCAAGTGTGTGTTGGTGGTCACTCACATTGACTTGCCGAAGTGCATGTTCAGCTCCAGTTGGACTTGCTTCTTTTCTTTGCCTTGGTGAGTGTGCTGAATGGGTTGGATCGCATGTGTGCGCACAATGACATGCATGCTGTTGAATCCCTTGCATGCGATAAATAACATTGCTCACCATGTCTACTCCGTGCCAATTGTTGGGATGGATCTTTAACTTGTATGGGCGCAGTTTCATTAGTGAGTGCATGTTGCACCCATTGTTGTTCCTGTTCCTACTACAACTCATTCGTCTATCTGTTCAACTTCATGTTCTTCCTTGGGTTGCTTCTTCAGCACATGCAACTCCTTCTTTGTTCCATTCTCTATCTTCATGCGATCTTCATGTCGCACTGTCACCTCGTAGCCTAAGTCTCCAAAGTTTCTTTCATTGTCAGTGGATCTACTTGAGCTTGCAACATTGTTCCACCTCTGTGTTGTTAACAACCTTCCTCTTGCATTCATTGCATTCGGTATGCTGCCTTCAGCTGCTATTCATGATGTTGCTCATTGTGATGATGTTGTTGTCATATCTTGATGTCCTTATCTGCGAACAACTTGATATCTTCGTGAGTAGGCAAGCTCATAGACATTTGATTGACTACATCTCCAGGTGTTCTCTGAATGGTTTCTTCGACTTTGCTCTCTTGGGAACTATTGTACCTGCACTGATGAGAGGTGGATGAACACCTGCAATACGTGGAGACATGGAAACACTCATGGCAAGCAATCTGTCAGTCGAAAACCAAAATGAACTTGAAAATTGACTTGCAACATACCTGTGTGACTGATAATGAAGGTTGTGCAATTTCGGTTGAGAGGTCAGGAGACTGACTGCCAAGACTGCACAAGGCACAGTTTAGGCTATTGGGAGACTAACTCACTGACTACTGGAATTGCGCAATGCACAGTCCAGTCTGGCTGTTGACAGCTGGAATTGCGCTATGCACAGTCTCAACTGGAAATGGCTGCAGGCTCAATGACCGCATTGCCTAATTTTCTAGGCTAGCAGTCACTGTCCCTTAGAAATGCGCAAAACAATCTTGGAGGATATTGCCTGGGTAGAAATGCGCATTTCCTGAGAGGAAGACATCGCCTTCCCTCCCAGGATCATGCAATGTTGTCTTGGTGAGGCTCTTGGTGAGGCAGAGTTTGGGCCAAGGCTGCCCAGACTCGCCGACGTGCAACTGAAAGAAAATGTGGAAGTGAATGCATGGCAACACTAAGTGTAAGCATAAGTGAATGATCATGCATGAAAATGGTGAATGACAGATTTAGCAAATGGAATAACATGCATGTGGGTGAGGTGAGTCGCCGAATCGGTGACTAAAAAACAATTTCGTGCATGTGATAATAGTGAGATGTTGAGGAAAACTAAAACGGTTCTAGGACAAGCTAATATACATGTAAATGACAACAAGCGCTCACTGAAATCAAGCAGACAATGTTCGTATGAAGCGAAACATAAAAAGTGACATAAATGCAACACAAGTCATGGAAAGCGGGCTTACCCCAAAACAACTAAGTTGAATGTGCCGAAAACTCCTAGATGTGATGTGGGATGTCAAATTTGCAAGGTTGATGTGAGGGTTGAGCTCTGCAGCATCCAACTGATGAGTTTTGATAACATCGAAGTTTTGACGTGCATGCCACAAATATAGGGAAAGTGACACTTGGTGGGAGGTTTCTGAAGTGACCCTTGCATGTAACTTCCAACTGCTAAAAGTAGATCCCTGAATCAAGGGATGCCTTTTCATGCTACCTTGGGAGAAGAAACTCATGCATGCAAGTCTGTTTTGCTCTATCCCGAAGGGAACCGGTCAACTCAACTACACATGCAAGAGGTTGCTCAACTGCTGGGAGAAAATGCACATTTCTCGCTGGGAGCTGCATTAGCTTCCTAGGAGATTTGCACAATCTCTGGGTAGAGCAGCTGACTATTGCCCAGATTTGCGCAAATCTCCTGGGAAGCCAGCCCAGCTCCTAGCCAGAAATGCACATTTTCTCCTAGCAGTTGAGCTAGGGAAAATTGCGCAATTTTCTCTGTGAGGGTTGACTGGCAGAATTGCGCAATTCTGGAGCCCAGCAGGCTGTCAGTCAGGATTTCACAATTTCTTGAGGGAAGGCTTGTTTCCCTCTATAATTGTGCAATTTCTTGGGGAAGCTGCTCAACCTGCAGCTGGACCAAGTCTGGGTGATTAGCCTATGAGGGGAATGCATCGAGCTGTGATCAATAGGTTGCCTTTGTGCAAGAAAAACACTGAAACTAGTGAACTTGACGAAGTAAGGAAAGTTGCTGTGAAAAGTTGGAAGGGAGGCTCCAAAACAAAGCTAAGGAAAATTTTTTGAGGGTGGTTGTAGCCGCTACAACACTTGGCAACACACTGGTAGAACTCCAGCTCTCTGAATGGACCTTTTTTGTGAAAAGCAAGTCTAGCACCTCTAGAATTATTGTTTAGTTCTCAGCTTGCCTTGGTTTCACACTAGCTTGATTGTAAGATGTAGCATCTATCAAGCTCTTGGTCGATTGAAACACATTATAAGCCAAGGAAACATAGTTGTTTAGATTGGGGTTGAGGGGTATATTGGTGCACAAGAAGTATAGTCGTCAGAGTCTTAGTTTCGTCTTTGGTGTTGCTCCGCTACCAATAGGCATGGACAGTACCCCGGCGGAGTCACATAGTAACACAAGCATGGTTCCGCTGCCAGTGAGCCTAGTCACTACCCCAACAAAGTTACTTGGATCACCTCTCCGCGCAGGAATTCTTTCTCTTCTTTCACCTTATTCATTTTCATTTTTTTCAATTTTTTTTTTTTTACTTTTTCCATTTTTTCATTTTCATAACTATGAATATCACTTATTCATTTCAGAGGCAGAAGAGGGATCCCGACTTATTGAGAGAAGAAGAGGTTGTTCTTGCAGAGAAGTAGTTTATTATACCTCTGACGTGCCTGTTAAGGTTTCCCCCCTCACCATACTCTACTTGACTGAGCTGACAAGGGTTAACCCAAAAACAACCAACCAGAGTAGGTGACACTAGTTAGCACGCAAACATTGTGTTTTCACCAAGGTTCACTTCGAACAGTACATATTTTCCATGAGCGTATCATGGAATGAAAGTAACGACTTCTTCCTACAGAGGAAGGATGACAGATAACCAAGTAGCGATAGCTGCACAAGGCCTCTTGTAATTTACCCATCTTGCTTCAAGAGTCATACATGGTTTCATGTGAAACTATCCTACGAAATGAAACAAGCGAACTAATAAACAATCAAAGAAAAGAAAAAGCAAAAGAAACAATGAAAGCAAAGCAATTAAACAAACAAGCAAGCAGACAAACAAACAAACAAAGCAAGTAAGCAAACAAGCATGCAAGCAAACAACTCGAAAGCAAACACTACCCCTACTCCTAAGCTGACAGTGCATGGGTCATCTCACGTGAAGTGATAATTCTAATGCACCATCGGTGCATTGGTTGACCTATGTTGGTGAAGGCATGGTTCACGAACAAGACAATTGTGCGAACCAACAAGTAAGAAAGATGTAACAGTGAAGACAAACACACTCTGAACTTACAAGTGACCATACAACAAAGATGAGTGAAAGTGCATGACATGCATTCTGTGGTGCTGCCATGATGTTGTGCTACAATGCATGCAGATGGTGAGTGTATGCATTATATTGACTGTGACATGCAAGAAAATGTGAGAAAGGTAGACCACTTCTGTTGTGCATGTGTGCTTGCTATGTAATATTCCTCCAACGCATGAGCAATGGGATCATGTAGTTCGAGTGGAGGAAGCGAAATCTGGGTGTTGGTTGATCTTCAGTGCAAAGCAGAGAGTGATGAGGAGCCTTGAGTGTTTCAACAATTTCCTGACAGGAAGTGAAACCAACCTCAGGACAGTGAGGGTCTGACATAACCATCAGCTCAGGCTGAAGTGCCTCGACAATCTGGGGGGTTTTGACCTCATTAATAGATAGATAATCCTAGACCAGTGTCTTGGATAGATTAACAATGGTTGAATCAACATCGTGATCGAATGAGGAAGTGAATAGATCATGACAACCAAGATTAGAAAATTCAGGATGCTTGTCAGCATCCTCGTGATTTGATGAATCAAGCAGAGAGGTAGATGGGAAGCAAAGATGTTCACCCTCTGTGTTTTCAATAAATATAGATGACATATTGAATGGATTTCCTAAGGAATATGTGTCCTCTCCGCATTGTAATGACAGACTGACATCTGAGGTGTCCTGTGAATGATCAGAAGTAGAAACATCCGAAAATGGGTTTTCATAGGGGAAATCAGTAGTGGCAGAATCACAAGGGATGTCAGGATGAAGCAGATGAGGCATGACTAAAAGGGATTCATTCTTCACCGTGGGCTCTTCTTTATATTCTCGCACACACTCCTCATGAATGATGGCGCAGGTTGGCTACATAACACCAACTCCGATGACAGCTTGATCCTCGTTCACAACAGGTGATGAGTTCGGAATGGGAGAACACAAGACAGTACAATCCAGAGGATCAACAGAATGCAAGAACGGAGGTCAAGGGACAACCAACACGCTTGCAAGCCAAATCTGTGCAAATCTCAAGGGCAGGTGGGGTGGGAGGATGTGACAGTTTGACAGAGGTGTGTGCATGATCTCCCAAATCACTCTACGGTGGTAGAGCTGTTTGATGAGGTGAAGGCAGATAGTCACTTGTGACAGTGACTGTGTCTGGTTGTGTTGCGTAGCTCCATCACCAAAGTGTGCTGAGCGGGGTTCGGATATGTGAATAAGATACTCAAATCTTCCATCAAGAAATTCCTAGTCAATATCATCTTCGGGGAATCGATATGCAAGATTACAAAAGCATGTGTGAAACTGTTAAACAAATTCATTGAGTGCTTTTCATAATTCCAAAATTTCCTTTTTTGAGTGCTTTATAGTTAAAGTGATTGAAAGCATGGTCTATCTCTGCGACTAGATGAGCAAGAGAATGAATAGATTTTTCAGGCAGCGTGGCACACCAGTGCATTGGGTGCCCTAGAAGTGTGTAGATGAATAGTGCGCAGTTCATGTATTATTGAAACAATCCATGTCTTTCACATAGCCTATAACGCCGACCGGGTGCCTTACCAAGGCTATGTAGCAAGAGGTTGCAAGATAGGAAATTGTCTAGGGGTACAATAAAGAGTATAACTAGAGGCTCAAGGGAAAACTAATGCACAGAAAGAAGTTGTAACATATATATCTTCAACAATTTATAAATATGTAACATAAAGCAATGAAAAAAAACAAGATATGCTAGCTACCATATTTTGTAATAATGATGGTTTTCAAAAGTACAATAGGCAAAGTATTTGTTGTATTGAATTTATTTTGTGTACAGATGCCAATAAAAGTAAGAGTTTGGAAAATGGAAGGCATATTGTCTTGTAGTAGCCATGGAGGAGGTAAAAAAGTGCCTTAAACATATTTTGGAAGATGCTTGATAAAGTAGAATGTAGATTAGTGTTGTAGCCCCTACAACAACTCACAAAAATTTACCCTATGCATTTAAATTTTTTGGGCCCCCTAGCTTTCCTTAGTTTTAATTGTCATTCTTGTTGCATGACTTAGACAACCTCTTTGAAATTCCCGAATCATCACCAAATGGATCCATGAATGAATATTTGTCATGACTTTCTTAAGAAATAACTCCATCACCATAACCAAATTTCATGATAGAGACTTTACTAAAGATGAAAATGATGCATTCTTTACAAATATGCTTGTTCAGGTTCTTGTTTCAAATAACGACCAAGATGATTTTGAGGTCAAATTCCAAAATGTAAGTGTTAGATCCCATATTCTAAAGAATAGTCTACAGTGCACGAGAAAGCTTAAGCATCACAACAAGGAAGAGGATGGTACAGATAATCCCCTAGATTATTCGAAAGAAATTCCCCTTAAAACAATCCCCTTAGAAATCAGAAATTAACCTCTTAGAATCTCAAAATTTTCCTTTGGGATGGAAGAGTCTATGGATAAGGTGATCAACTGACTAAAAAATATATTTTGAGGATAAATCAACAATTGTTAACATATGAAAAATGGTAAGTGTGGGAAAGATCTCTCTAGCAAGGGTTATTTGTATCCATACCTATCACAAATTTGATGTAGCTCGTTGTGTGAATGATGTTCATCACAAAGCCCAACACACAAAAGAATAGTTAAAATGCAACGCTAAATATTGAAATACCTCATTAAGTTCAAAGACAAAGTGAATGATGAAACTCATGGGAAAGGCCTAATGAGGGACCAGATCCATCAAGACACTTGTGATTCTCAAATATGTTGGTGATAGCAAGCAGTTGAAGGATCTCTAAGGCAGCTGGTATGAGCTAGAAGGTATAGTTCATATCATAACACTTCATTCCCAACTTCTAATTGACAAGCAAGTTGATTTGTTTATGAAATGAAAGGATTAGATAGGGATCATGCTCTTTAGCCTTTGAGCGGGCATGCTTAGATAAGATTGATGGAGTCTATGAATAACTCTCACAAATAACTATAAATGTATGTAATGGGCTTATGTAATAGTAACATGAGTTATAGGGTTGAAGCTCGCAAAATACTAAAAAAAGCATCCCACCATGATAAGTATCCAATTCTTAGGCCTTGAATTCTATGCTAGAAGGAGATGTTTCTTAACATCACCAGTCTATTCATATGAAGGAAGGGAGAGAGTGACATTAGCTTCTAGGGACTTATGGATATCTCTTATTAGTCTTGATGAAAATTATAGATTTATAATGTGCAACAAGCTGAGGAACATGGGGAGAGCTAGAATGGCAAAGGAATCGGAAGAGCTAGGGAAACATAGTAGATTATGGAAGCTCCAAGAGGCTGAACTAATTATCAAGAAAGGTTAATTTATTGGAACAAAGGGTTGAATCTATGTGTTGTTGATACATGGGATCATGAATTAGCTTCTAAATAGAAGGATTCTAAGGTGGACACAATGATTCTTCACAAAATTGGTTTACTCGATGATCTTGACAAAGAATTTAATACATATGCAAACAAGGTACAAGCATTGAATGGATATCATTCTCCAACAATGTTAAAAAAGTGTTGAAGATGATATATAATATGCAAAAGTGAACAAATGTTATTGATCTAGATTTATTAGAGATACTTCCAAAGGAAGTTGAATCAAATTTAAAAGAGGTAAAAACAATATCCATGGGAACTGAATTTGATGATCACAACTTCAGTGTAGAGCACAACTCTTTCATTATTTATAGAGCGGAATGAATGTTATCACCCCTAAGCTTACTATGCTTGTGGGGGACTTGTTGGTATTTTCCTTATTCCTCATTCAAGGAGCTTGTTAAATCTTTCAAAACAACCTATAAGCATAATTCAAATCCTCAGGGCTGAAAAGGATTTACTCAGAGCTTGAAATAAAACTTGAGACACCAAAATATGGAATTATATTCCACACTACATTAATAGGACAAGTTATACCAAAGTTGACAGGAAAAATTCCAGCAAGATCTTCCCTCTCAATTCTATTGATACTCTAAGATAAAATCGTGATGCCTTTGTGGGTATTGAAAGCCGAACCAAAATTGAGGCCAAATTAAGGAAAGGTAAAGGGAGAGTTTAGGATAACTTAGTGGACATTAAAAGGGCAAGCCAAAGACAAAATATTAAGATAAATACTAAAGGAAGGATGCACATGGCCTTTTGAAAACTTCAAAGGCATATAATCCAATAGTAGATTCAACTATTCGGAAAGGAACAATACCAAAAAGGAAACTAAAATTGAAGGGAAAACTAGCATCAACAGGAAAATGGACTTTGATTAAAACGAGTTGATGTCACAATCATTGTTCAACATCTCATATAAGATTCTATTATTTTATAGTAGCAACAACACCAACAACAATCATCTCAAAATTTCCAACAACAATCTCTATTTCTCCTCATGAGTTCTCTTTTGTCATGTTGTAAAAAAAAATGTCATATTATGAAAATGGTAAATGATAAAAGTCATGTAGGGGTTAATAATAATATGAAGAGTCACTAAGAGTTGAATATGTCAAGAGGTAGTTAAATATTTATGGGGAATGGGAAGAGTCACCTACCCATTTGTATAAATATACCCTCATGCCTATAGCGAAGGGACTTTTAGCACTGGTAGCATTTAGCAGTTAGATTGTTGAGAGCACTGTAACTCTTGGAATTTTGGAGATTTAGCTATAGTGAGGCTATGAGAGTTATTTTGGGGATGGTATGAGCAACCCACCTTCCAATATTGAATTTTGATGGAATTATGGTACATGTACATGATATTGCGACATTATCAATGAGAAGTTCTTCACTCTCGGCAAGATTCTCATCCACTTTCATGATGTTTGTAATGGCTATCAGGTACTTCTATTGTGTGTGTTCTCTTTCACATGAGTTATATGTAATGAACTAATTTGTAGCTTATGAATCATATGCTTTCTTATGGATCTTTTCTCTTTTATTCTATGCATTACATAAGTTATTAGTTGTGAACTACTTTCCATTTAGTTTCTAGTGTTTTTTTACGCTTGTATGTCTTGGATGGTTTTAGCTAACTAACTCCTCTTGAGATGGACTTGGTCTTATTATTTTGTTGGTATATTCTTGTACCTTGTTCTTCAAGTTTATCATATGTGAGTTGATTCATATTCACCTTTCGAGTATTTCACACTTTCCCTCACATCTCTTCACCCAAAACCCAAGAGGAAACAAACAAACATGGTAGCGGTGAGTCCCACATGTCAGATGGGACTCCTATTCCAAATGGTGTGAGGTCTAATTTGGACTTCATACCTGGGATATCCCTTTAAAAGTTGGAATTATATTTATTTTTATCAACAGTTTTGGAACTAAAAAGGAGGAAAAAATGGAAAGCTGACCCTATAGAGACATTGTCTTAAATTTTGATTTTAAAATGGCTCCTTCCCAAATCCCTATTTGGAGTTGTGTTTTTGGAAAAGTAGGTTTTGGAACTCCTATTGAGACAGTTAATCTCTTGTCATAGAATAAGTTTGATGGCGAAGGTGAGATTTCTACATTTGAACATATCTCTCAATTTCTTAAAATTTGTATCTCTAATGGTGTGTGTCATGAAAGTGTCATATGCATAATTTTCACTCTCGCCTTTGAAGGTCGCATCAAAGGATGGTGTGAAACATTTCCACCTACATTTATCCTTTCATTGGAACATTTAATTGATGAGTTTCTATCTGCAATTGGAGAATTTAATTTTGAGGAATTGTGTAAAAGGATCAATGAGCTTAGATTGAAACTGGACAAATCATTGAAATATTTTTCAAATATATTTCACAATATTTGTGCTAAATTTCCTTTGAAAGATGTGGATTGGGAATGCTTGAAAGATTGGTTTCAACAGTTAGTTTCCATCTCTGTGGAACAATATGAATCTTAATCAAATATTGACTATTAATCACGAGACGATTCTAATGATCCACATATTAAAAATGAGAAAAATCTTATGCCTAATTTCATCATGCCAACTTTTGTCTCTTTTTTAGATGTGATTCAAGCAAAATATCAGGCCTTGGAGGAGTAAATTTTCACCTCTAATGTCTCTCATCCTCCTTCATCTTCATTCCCCAATGAATCAAGTTCTTGTGAAAACAATGAAATCTTTGTTATGAATGATCTAGGTAATGAAAAAAATTTAAATGAAGAGGATCAAGGTTGTCTTATGTCATAAACTGCAGAAGTGGGACAAACTCAAAATGAAACTGGTAAACTCTGTCCTCATTGTCCTGATAATGAGATTCAAGCTATTCCCATTTAACCTCTATTGGAAATCATTCTTTAATCTCCTCATGATATGATTTTTATCTTTACCTCCCTACAATGACCAAGACCTTGTATTAGATAATAGTGAGTGGTAGAATAATCCCATAGAGCATAACATGAATGTTGATTTATTGATTCCTCAAGAAGATATGAATGTGAAAAACCTAGATTTCGAATAATATTTGATGGGAATTGATACTTCGAGAGAGATTCTTTCCATATTCTTTCATCCTCAACTCATTACTCCATGTATCTCGATTTGTTTGATCAATCTGCTACACAAGAAATCATTTTAAATCCTCTAGATTCTCATTTTATTGAACTAGATTTTAAACAGATACAAGGCAATAAGGTCTTACATATGGAAGAGGAAAAGAGTGAAATTAATTCCCATATCTATTTTGGTTTCCATTCCTCAACATGTGAATAAGATAATCCCACCACTCGGGGCATTCATGAAATCGCTCTGGTTGATTCATCTTCGCTCATGATCAATGAAGAGTCTTGTGTTTTGAATGATCAACCAAGTGAAATGATCTCGTTTGCTTTAATCAAACAAATGTCTTAAACAATTTTCATCTTGTTAATAATGATCTCGTTTATACATTTGATGATGGTTGTCCATATACATCGGTTGATCTTACCAAGCCACTAAAATTCAATTGTCCAACATTTTAATATTTAGAGACTTGCCAAGAGAATGAGGTACATCAACTCTCGCTGATGGTTATGTCAAGACCTCGAGATCTTGATAAGACCCCTAAACTAGATCATGTTAAGGTTTTTCCACAAGGTTCTCTTCATGGCACCATCTCATTGAATGAATGCTCATTTTTGAAAGGTTTCCAGAGTTTCCAGGTTGATGATTTTATATATCAAGATAGAATTGTGACTTGGTTAGAAGAATCCTTTTTATGCAGGCATAAACTTCCTGCGATTCAACTATCTTTACAACCATAACTCGCAACATAAAATTTACACTAAAATACTCGCACAAGAAGCAAGGAAAGGGAAATTGTTCTATAATTTCCCCGTAGGGGAAAATTCTATTCATAAATCATATACTCTATGTTACATTCAACATATAAATGGTCTCGTTAAATAAGATGAAGAGACCATAAAAAATACATCATAAATGGAAAAGTAGTTCTATTATTCTCTCAACAAATTCCCTAACTATATCCTATGATTTATCCTTAATCTTTCCATGATTTCCTCAACAATATCATCCCTATATTTTCTCAATTCTCTCCATTCATCCTTATGTAGACTTTCTAGAATAAGTCTACACTATCACTTTTCTCATCAAATTATTTATCAAACATTACAAATATAAATAATTCATTTTTTATTAAATTGGTCCCATTTTTTCTTTCCTTGTTTTGTTATTTGTCTTAATATTTGGTTGATATTTGGTCTTCTTTTCCACTTTCACTTTTGTACCTGCAAACACAAATATGAGCTGAATTCCATATAAAAGAAAATCCATCCACCGAAATGCATGGGTCACTAGATGAGGCAATTGTCGGTTTACTAGGATATCCCTTCATTACATGGTTAATCCAATTGTTGGTATGCCACAAATACCTTTTATTTGTACTTAGTTTCCACCCTTTTCACTTTGTCATCATCTTCCACCTGTGTTTCTGTCTCAACTGTAAGCATGTTTTCAATTCCCCTGCATCAGACTCCCAATGAAAAAAAAATTCATGGTCTCCTAACCATGTGTTCCTCACTCATGAAAACTCTCTCCTCAATTTTTGTTGACTTAATGTTCACTCCTACAACAAAAGTTGTTTCAAACCTACTATAACCTCTAAGGGAATACTCTCTCTTGCCTCGTAGGCTTACATCATTTATGACTCAGGTACATTCTATCAAATTTAACTCAATACCATCAAAATATTCTTCACAAAGGACCATTTGAATTGTTAGGGATGTTTGTTCAAGGATTTGTTACCACACACAAATTTTATTTATACCTTTCTTCCTTTTGTTGTGTCCATCATGCTTCTACTTCATCACTTCTATTGCTTTGTTTGAGCTTGGTTTCTATCATTTCCTCTTTCAGCTTCTTTGTATCTTGTCCTTTCTTGTGCTCATACAGAAGTCCATTTCCTTCAATTGTATTAGTCATGTTCTTTTTTCAAGGAATCTCTATCTTTATTTTAATTTATTGTGGCTTCCCTTTTTCTAACTGTCTATAGTCACTTTTCCTTTGGTGAGCTTCTCCATGCTCACTGTGAGCTGTAAATAGCCTCTACAGTAACAAATTTGTTTCACCTTGCTACACAATACCTCACCAAGCTTCACTCACTAAACTTGGCCTTTTCATATTATTGATTCCTTCCACTAGAACCCTCTGAGATTCCTCTGCTCTTCAGCTATCATAGTTGTAGGCTTCTACACTATGCTCTCTTCCAAGAGCTTCAATTTATATTTCTTCTCTCCACATCTACAACTATGGAGATGTTAAATTCTAAGGGTTTCTTCCATAAATCTCCATTCTTTATGAATTTTTTCATCTTTCTGTATCTGTCTTCATTTCCACTGCACTATCTTGTCAAATTCTACTTCTTTGCTTCTTGTAGGATGGACATCTTCATCCAACAAGACACCTACAATGTTCTTCATACATTTACATGTTTACAAATGTGTTTCTTGTTGGTTCGCACAAAAACCAATAAGACACCTATGACTTTGGTTTGGCAAACTTAATTTGCGCACAATCATCACAAATTAACTTGACTTTGACTTAGGGTTGTTGATTTTCCTGCATCAAACTCTCAGGGTACAAAAAAAATTATGACCTCCTAGTCATAAGCATCTGGTCTTCTTGTAACAACTAAACCTGTGAGTTGCAACAAAACCTGTAGGAACAACTGGATCAAGATCTCTTTCATATAGGATGCCCGTGAAAAGTGTGCTCCCTCCCAATGAAATGTGATGAATTGACATCTCCTTGATGGGATTTCACACCCTTTGTTGCCGCGATCATGAGCTAAACAGAGCACGAGTGCCACTGATGATGAAACCGAGGAGATCTTGAACAACTTTGCTACCCAAAAGTCTTGAGTAAGCATGGCTCAAGCATAAAATGTTGCATCTGTAATCCTCCACGGAAACGAAGGCACACATCCACGATGAGCAGATGTGGAAATCAAAAAAATGGGCTACCTCACTGTGCTCGGGCTGATAATGTTGTCACACCAAAACTTTTGTGTGTGAGTTCTCTTTTCGCATTGATGGTTGTTCTACAAAGGGATACAATGAGTTGTCTCCTTTTTATGCAACAAATACTATTTTCCTACCAAACATCTACACAAACCTTTTCACACACATCTACACTAATTTAATTTACATATACAACAGATTATATATTGGGCCCTCCCTTAAGGGATTTACCCACAGAGCCACCGGCTCTGATACCACTTTGATGCAACCATAAACTACTTGCAATTCAACTGTCTTTACAACCATAACCTGTGGCAGAAAATTGACACTAAAATACTCGCACAAGAAGAAAGTCAAGGGAAATTGTTCTATAATTCCCTCATAGGGGGGGAATTCTATTTGTCAATCATATACTCTATGGTACATTCATCATAAAAATGATATCGTTAAATAAGATGCAGATACCTTATCAAGTACATCATAAATGGAAAACTAGTTCTATTATTCTCCCAACAAATTCCCTAATTATCTCCCATGATCTCTCCTCAATATTTCCACGATTTCCTCAAAAATATCATCCCTATATTTGCTCAATTATCTCCATTCATCCCTACGTAGACTTTCTAGAATAATTCTACACTATCACTTTTCTCAGCAAATTATTTATCAAACATCACAAATATAAATAATACCTTTTTCATTAAATTGGTCCCTTTTTGTCTTTTCTTGGTTTTTCCTTTGTCTTCATCTTTGGTTGACCTTTGGTATTATTTTCTACTTTTGCTTTTGTACCTACAAACACAAAAATGAGTTAAATTCCATATAAAATAACAACCATCCACCAGAATGCATGGGTCAACAGCCACTGCGACTGTCGGTTTAGTAGGATATCCCTTCATGTACATGATTCATCCAACTGTCGGCATGCCGCAAATACCTTTTATTTGTACTTGGTTTCCTCCCTTTTAACTCTATCATCATCTTCCACCTATGTTTGTAGTTCAACTGTAAGAATGTTGTTGATGCCCCTCCATCACCTTTCTAGCAAACTCTTCTGCCAATAGGCACGAGATTCTCTCTATTGTGCATGTTACAAAGGTAAATATCTTTACTTTCGCACATTGCTTCATATTCGTACTAATTGTTGATATATATATATATATATATATATATATATATATATATATATATATATATATATATATATATATATATATATATATATATATATATATATATATATATATATATATATATATATATATATTAGCAGGTCAAGAACAACCTAAATGGTTGTAGTGGAAGTTCCACTTCACCCGATCTTGATTTCCTCTTGAGTTAGATTAAGTCTAGGACTAGTTTTATTTTTTCTTTCTTACTAGAGTAGTTATGAATGAATTTTCTTTCGTATCCATTTTCATTCATTGCATTTTGTTTCCTTTAACATGTAATTCAAATTTTTCCTTGCATGTAGTTATTTCTTGTGCATTATTCATTTTCTTTTCACTTAGCTTTCTCTATGTGCTTTGCTTTTCTTTTCATCGCATTTAGTTTTTGTTTCTTTTCACCTTTTCATTTAGCATTGTTTCTTTGCACTAGTTTTTCTCTTTCAAGCCTATACATAAATAAAACCAGAAAGAAATTCCTTAATCCACCTTTCCTAAATGATGAAATCCAAATAAGTGGTTGTGTGAGGTTATGATGGTTGCTCCACGAGGCAATCACTTGTACATCCTGATATCGAACTACATCATGAACACTTTCCCATGAGTCTGATATTTAACAAGGAAAATACTAGTCGAAACCGATGGGGAACTTTGATAAATTCATAGGACCTACATCTATAACTAGAACTATATTTTCATTCAGATCTTGAATATTTAATTTTTGTGTGTTTTAGTGTACACCAGTGAGTTGGAGACCTAATGTGGATACATGGAAAGAGGGAAAACCTAAATCAGAAAATATTTAGTTTTTGTAAAGAAAGGAACAACCTCTCTGCTCGTTGTTGAGCCCCAAAACTACCTCTCTTCAAAGCATTTTCTTAAACCCTTTCTCTTATATTTTCCCATGTCAGTGCATCCTAAGGTATCAAAAGTTGTTACATGTTGATTTCAGGAGTGTATTTGAGTGATTTTCAAATTATATCATTGTGTGTGCTATTTGATCTAGGTTTTATTTATCAGCTACGGAATGTAGCCACTTTCCACAGCTAACTAGCAATTCCGTAGCCATTTCCATTGTTTTATAGGTTATAGGTGTCAGGAGGAGGAATGAGACACATGGGCAGCTCAGGAATTGTCCACACATGGATGAGGTCCTATTCACTTAGCCAGATTCGGAAGGAAAGGTCCCGGTCAAAGGGAGGTCAACAGAGAATTCTATGCCAGCTAGAACTCTATTCTTGCACGTAAAAGAAGCCTGAAGCCGTTCTTGAACTCGTGGATTCATTTTTGCCACTTGCATGCCATCTACATAACACAATCCAACATCCACCTCACATAGATTTACTGCTCATGGCAACCGGGAGGCTGAATCCTCGGATTTTGACCTGTTCACGTGTCTATCGTTGAAGAAATTCCTTTGAGATACAGTTATCCATTTTCTCTATAAATACAAGCGTTTGCAATGTAGATAGGACGTTCTGGATATTGTTGTTATAGTGTTATTTTGTTGTTCTGTAACCGAGAGACACATTACTCTGTTTTTCATAATACAAACTCTATTTTCACATGTCTATTTGAGCGTATTTTGAAGTAACAGCATGCTAGTCTGAAGCTGTGCAGAGGGCCCCTGCGTAGCTGAGGTCCTTATTTTGTTTTTGTATAGTTTTCATGTATATTTTCTCTCATTCGAATTGTATATTTCTCATGTTTTTCTTATGATCTTAATCCTTCTAACCTTGTATATGTTTTTGCAGCTTGTCATATTTCTTACCAACATTCATAGGTGCATTTCAGAATAGGTCTTTAAGTCTGGTTATGCTCGAGCTTCTTAGTGTAATTTTTGCATCAAGTGGTGTTATTGAGACTTACTTCCTCTGCTGAAACTCAGTTTTCAATTTCAGTTGTTTATGCTTTTACTTTGTGAGATTTGTTTACTGTTCAAGATAGTTTAGATGTCAGTTCTTTCATGCTATATGATGATATTTCTGGAGCCTTTAGCTTAACCCCATTTTAGAAGTTAATTGGTGAAATATTGTGATTATAGATGAAGTAATTGGCTTTGCTTTCATTAGTCTGCAATTAGATAGTTTATATGTCATTTCTTTCATGCTATATGATGATATTTCTGGAGCCTTTAGCTTAACCCCATTTTAGAAGTTAATTGGCAAAATATTGTGATTATAGATGAAGTAATTGGATTTGCTTTCATTAGTGTGCAATTAGATAATTTAGATGTCATTTCTTTCATGCCATATGATGATATTTTCGAAGCCTTTAGCTTAACCCCGTTTTAGAAGTTAATTGACGAAATGTTGGGATTATGGATGAAATCATTGACTAATCATTAGTTTTCAGTTTCTTTACTTTTTTTGGTTTAAGTTGCAGCAGTTTATTAGATTTTAATTTTGCAATTAGGATGAACAGTAGAGATAGTAATCTCATTTTCAGTACTTCATTTTTAGTTTGGTTTATATAGCTGCATATTCACACTCTCATTCAAGTTCTGATTTTGTAGATAGCATGTTTTAAGATCTCCTAAGTTCAAAGTTTGGAAATTATCACAAGAAGCAAGAGGATAAGCCTTGTCTTCAACTCTACATCCACACTTGATCTTTAAAAAGTATTCTTAAACTTTTTCTTTAACAGCAGATTAGGATTTCCATTGCATTAAACCATTTTAGGAGACCAACGGAACAAAACCCCAAAACAAGATAAAACTGAAAACAGTGAAATAAGAAAAGGGTTGTCTAGCACATACAGTGCACTACACTTCATCAATTTATGACTCTCGGATTGATAACTTATGTAGAAATTTAGGACATACTAAATTGACTAAACATTTTGGCACCGTTGCCGGGGAAGTGTAACTAGGTAGCCTATCTCTTACATTCAAAAAAAGGCGGGGGGGGGGGGGGGGGGGAATTAATAATTTCTTGAGTATGCTCTCCTCTTGCACCTAGTGTGATCTGGAGGATCAGAAAAAGAATTATTAGCCCAATAATTTCTTGAGTATGCTCTCCTCTTGCACCTAGTGTGATTTGGAGGATCAAAAAAAGAATTATTAGCCCAATTAAAATCACCAAAAACAAAAAAATGACATGCATAGAGAAAGAGATTCTAGGGGAAGGTTTATAGCTAGGGGCAAAAGTTCGATTTTTACAACTCCAACTACTTCAAGGAATAGACAAGATACACCTCCATCCTAGACTCATACTCCCAGCCTTAGGATTCCTAGAATTCAAGGGGCAGCAACTGAATTAGAAGATTCTCCCACTCCATCTACTAAATCTTACCTAGGAGAAGAACCCTTTTCACCTCCATAGGGGACTGTTGGAAATAATACTGAGAGGGGGGGTAAATCAGTATTATCAAGTCAAATATTCCTTTTTCAAAATCAAATGATATACGCTACTTCAGTTAATTAAACCCACGTATATATGCAACTATGCAGAAGGAAACCCGCGTATACAATGCAAACTTTTAAATGACTTTATCTTCCTAATTTTGATTATTAATATGTGTTTGAGAATCAAATAACCAGTAACCAGAAACAATAAAACAGAGCAGAAAGACAATCGCACACAAGAACACAAGATATAAGGTGGAAACCCAATGTGGGTGAAAAGCAGCTACTATAATTCGTCTCTATCTTCTCTTTAATTAGAAACTTCTTTTTACAATTGTACTGGTGCAGTCCTTTACCAGTATGCAGGCTGCAACCTGCAGAGAGCTACAACCCTCTCTCGTTTTCCAGCTTCTTCTGGAAGGGAGCTACAACCCCCTTAGCTCTTGCACTAGCCAAGATACTAGTACGTAGGTGCTGGCCTACAGAAGGCTACAACCTTCTCTTTTTTTCAGGGACCACGTTTCATGAATTTTCAGACTAGATCCACAAATAGCATCAATCAAACATCAAGAATTTCTGCATCAACCAATCACATTTTCACCAATCAAAACTGAATCAAAATAACCACTTTTCTGACGACTGTACCCAGATCATAGTAATAGTAACCACACACCAAATCTGAACCCATAACATTACAGCAATAAACAGAAGCAGCAAGATCACAACTCAAAATATATACGCTACTTTAATAGCTTGAAACCTACGTGCATACGCTTCTGCGTATGGAACAACCTGCATATACGCTGTTTTACTTCATTGAGCCAGCGTGTATACGCGCCTTCGCTTCACTGAACCTGCGTACAGATCTATAAATGATAATTCGATCTTTCAGATATTCAAACACTAATTAACCCAGATTATCAGTTTTATATATCAAGCAAGCGCCACATATAACAGATCAAAATCATACAAAGATACTATCATTCAAGCTTAAGGATTATGATCCATCAATAGAACTTATCCATCTCTTTGCGCTAAGGTTCCTCCTTCATTCAGATCCAGATCTGCACCATAACCCAATTACCAGTATTCCAGATCTAGCACTTTATCAGATATTCAATAACAATTCAGATGATCCCTTGCCACATGATCTCCTTCCTCTTTTATAGTTTTAGGCCTTCCATAATACCATGGTCCAAAACCATAATAAACCAATACCACGGACCCAATACTTGGGATCAACACGTCTGACGAGGTACCATGGTCCAAAACCATAGGTTCAAATACCAAGGACTAACTACCACGGACCAAAGGTAAGTTCTCCAACATATACGCGCTTTTCCTTGCATGAAAGTGCGTGTATACGCACACACGCCTTTGAAACGTCTAACCCGCGTGTATACGCATCTTAGTCTAGATGAACCTGCGTATATGTCTTTTCCTTCATTCTGAAAGCCTGAACTGAGATCTGTTACCAAAGAGAGTTTCCATCAAGGACAACACCTGTGCCATAGCTCCAAACCTGTGCCATAATGCCAACAATCTCCCCCTTTGGACTTGATGGCAACCCAACATCCTCAAAGTCATTCTCCCCCTTTGTCATCAAGGGCAAAGGGTTGTGCTCCCCCTGAGTACATGCTGAAATTTCTGCCCTACTGTGCTGACCATGCTCCCCCTGACTGTAGGCAAGATATGCAAAAGATGTTCTTCAAGAAGAGCCATGACTTATACATCATAAAAGACCTTCCTATCACCAAAAGACTCAATACATACATCCATCACCCAACCAAGTGGGGATCATCCACCCAACCAAGTGGGGATACATCAGAAATTTACATATGACAACCAAATACATGACATCTTCATCCCAGGCATAGTGGGGAAATCAAAATAGGCCGTTACATGACCTTGACACCATAAAAGAGATACATGACAGAGAGACGAAATATCTAGAGCAAGACTTTATGAAAGTCACTAATAACTGATAGCAGCAGCATCTGTCAATCACCATTCAGATCAGCAACCAAGATTTCCTTTTGTTCTCCCTCTGCCTTTGTTCCACATGAACTCAACAACAGCTTAGAACCAAAAGCTTCTAAGATAATGCCAATAATGCATCATTAGAAGTTTATATGCTCCCCCTGAACCTATGCTGGATGGTCTCTGTCAGACCCATATTAGAATATCTTCAACCAGAGCCTGTCCCTATTGATATCCATCAAACCTCCATATACGCGACTGTCTCTGCACAAACCGGCGTATGTACGCGGATCCTCCTCAAGCAACTCGCGTACACCCATTTTTCTCTGAACCAGACAAGATTTAACAGCAAGATGATGCATCAACTACCCCCAGCTTCTATCTGAGGTATTCAAAAGTTTCCCTGGGCAGTGGTTTAGTGAGAATAGCAGCAACTTGTTCCTTAGAAGGAACATACTCCAATTTGGCCTTTTGTTCCAACACTTGTTCCCGGAGAAAGTGATACTTGATCGATATGTGCTTGGTCTTTGAATGCATGACTGGGTTCTTTGAAATGCTGATTGCACTTGTATTTTCACAAAAGATGGAGATAGGTGGTGTACAAGTGATTTGAAAGTCCTGCAAGGTTTGCATCATCCAAAGAAGTTGAGTGCAATAGGATGCAGCAGCCACATATTCTGCTTCAGCTGTAGATAAAGCAATCGAACTCTGTTTCTTGCTGAACCAAGATACTAATCTGGAACCCATAAAGAATGCACCACCACTTGGGCTCTTCCTATCATCCACGCTTCCAGCCCAATCTACATCTGTATAAGGATGAAGAGTGAGATCTGTACCTCTAGGATACCATAAGCCATAGTTTTGAGTTCCTTGAAGATACTTGAAAATTCTCTTCACTCCCTGAAGATGAGTTTCCTTTGGATTTTCCTGAAATCTTCCAACTATTCCCACTGCATGCATGATGTTTGGTCGGGTACCTGTCAAATAAAGTAGACTTCCAATCATAGATCTATAGGTTTGTTGATGCACTGCTGCTGATTCATCATTTGCACTGAGGCTGCATCCTGTAACCATGGGGGTACATACTGGTTTCGAATCTTCCATGCCATACTTCTTCAGAATCTGCTTGAGGTACTTGGTTTGAGACAAGAAGATACCACCTTCATATTGTTGGATTTGCAATCCAAGAAAGTATGTCAGTTCTCCAAGCAAGGATATTTTGAATTCTTTCAGCATCACCAAGGCAAAGCTTTGACTCATAGCTTCTTCATTGCTGCCAAAGATAATATCATCTACATACACAACAAGTATTAGCAATTTGTCATTTTCAACTTTTATATAGAGATTGCTATCTGCTGATCCTTCTGAAAAACCTTGTTGATGAAGATATTTGTCCAAACGGTAGTACCAAGCCCTTGGAGCCTGTTTAAGACCACGGAGAGCCTTTTTTAGTCTGCACACGAGATTTGGATCATTCCCAAGAATGAAACCATCTGGTTGCTCAATGTACACTTCTTCTTCTAAGTCTCCATTCAGAAAGGCTGATTTCACGTCCATTTGAAATACTTTGAACTTCTGAAAGATTGAGAGAGCAAGGAACATTTGGATGGCCTCAAGTCTAGCAACGGGAGCAAAAGTTTCTTCAAAGTCTATTCCTTCTTGTTGAGCATACCCTTTACAGACAAGTCTGGCCTTGTTTCTAATAACTTCCCCATTTTCATTCAACTTATTTTAAAGATCCATTTTGTCCCTATGACATTCTTATCTTTTGGTCTAGGAACCAACTCCCAAGTGTTGTTCTTTTCGATCTGCTCAAGTTCTTCATCCATTGCCTTGATCCAGCATTCATCTTTGCATGCCTCTTTTACATTTTGTGGCTCAGTGGATGTTAGGGTCCCACCCTAACCCCCTTATTTATGTCATGGGATCACGTCATAGTCAAGAGTCAATAAAGCCCATATTAATATTTGTAAGTGGTTAACCCGCAATTAATGACGGGACCACAGTTAGTTGCAAATGGGTCATAGTATTAGATAGATGGTATTAATAAAACCCACGGTATTGGCCCGTGGTATTGCATGTATGAGTCATATATAAAGGATAAAGACTCCCTGCGAGGAGTATCCTGTCTTATTTTGTAATCGAGCTCTGCTCTATTAGAGGTTGCCCCCTCGAAGAGGCAAGTGAACATTACTCTCTGAATAATAAAATCATTGCTATTCTGTGTTCTGGGTATCTTTTCTTCGCATATTCTGTATTGGGTATCATTTTGCAGGTTAAAGAGCATAACAAGTGGTATCATAGCACTTTCCAGGGCCGGTGGGATCTCCAATTCTTAGCAAAAAAAAAATTTGGCTAGAGACGTGTTCCGGCGTCTTTAAACCACGGGATCTGTTGTTGAGCGCATAAACCTACGGATTTGGGGAGGCATGCACGCAGGAAATACAAGAGGTGGTCACGTCTGTTGGACTCCCTTGTAACCCCTGTGGGTACCCCTTCGAGTAGTAGCGCATTAGACAGAACCGCGCATGGACTGTCTTCCACGTACCCTTTGGGTATAACGGAAGCCCCTAGGCTCCCTTGAAACCTCGCCATAGATAAACCGTCGGCCGTCTTGTGGCTACAGTACACCGAGAACAGCACTTGGAGAGATTACTTGCCCGTACGATAGGGTAGTCGGGTTGTACGGCTAAGGGTATGGTCGATCCTCCTTAGTTAGAGCCCTGAAACATTGGGCCGAGTACTACTGCCAGACCCTTATGTATATTGCGATCTGTAGCACCTGACACTCCTCAAGACCATAGTTCCCTTTTCTATCAGGGGATCGCACATCATCTATTCCAGATTCGCTGGTGCAACGGGGTGCAGTAGCAGCCGACATCAGTCCCGCAGTCTCGAGTTCGCAGATCAGTCATTCCGATCTATTAGAGCCAGTTGATCCGCAGCAGCAGTCTGTTCCGCCGCCCAGAGCTATCCGATCCGCCATTCAGATCTCTCAGATCCACCAGATCGGAGTTGTTGTGAAGGGTTCCTATACCGAGGTATAATTTTCGCAGGACTTTTGGCCGCATTGACATTTTGAGGATTTGGCAACTGCAGTATTGATCAGGAAGGAGTAAAACTTCGTTAGGAGTTTTCAAAAAAAAAGAAAGAGTCTGAGATCTTCCAGGGCGCTTATTGGTGATCTAGCCCATCAGAATCAGGACGACGAGCTGAGCACGGTGGTGCCATTCGATTATTAGTGAAAATTTTTAGGCGGTCCCAATTTTTCATCAGGTTGGTGTATGGTAGAAACTAGAGCTCAAGCAATGGCCAATGAAAGAATGGACAAACTTGAAGAAACCGTCCAATCCATCAATAAGCAGCTTACCGGACTATGTCTCCAGGTCCAGCAATTACTCCCGAAGGGCAAGGAGCAAGCCCACGAGGAAGAGTATAATGACAATGAATACAATGAGGGTGAGTCTAGCCACTCTCCTCACATCTGGCACACCCACCCACCACCCAGTCAGCGACCTCCCAAGTTGGATATGCATAAATTTGACGGTTCTCACCCGTCCGCATGGATAGCACAAATGGAGCAGTATTTCAAACTGAATCATATCTTAGATGATGCGACTAAGCTTATGTTGGGGAGCATGTATTTGGACAATGAACGGTGGCAATGGTGGGAATGGCATCAACATTGCAATGGACCTTTTAAGACTTGGACCCAATTTACCAAAGCTCTTCGAGACCGCTTTGAACAGGAGGACTCTTTTTTGGGTCGTCTTACTAAGCTCCGACAGATAGGTACAGTGGATGAATATATTACAGCTTTTGAAGCCTTAGCCTTCCGCACTTGGGGTCTCTCAAATGTGTTCTACATGGAATGTTTTATCAGTGGTCTTAAAGAAGCCATCAAAGCTCAAGTCTTACTGCACCACCCTCCCACTTGGATAGAGGCTTGCAAGGTAGCCCGTAACGTGGAACGTGCATTAGCAGCCCAATACAGTCGCCCAAATTTCCCCGCTAAAGGTCGTCCCCCATAGGCTCACAACACGACTCAAACACTTAAGGTCCAAAAGGTGTCACCTGCGGAAATGGCCGAAAGAAGGAAGCAAGGACTATGTTACTACTGTGATGAAAAATACTCCCCAGGTCATAAATGCAAGGAGCCCAAATTTTTTCAAATAGATGCCACTGACTACAGCTCAACAGAGGAAGATCCACCACTTGAGGAACATGAGGCGCTAGAAGAAGACAACCCAAAGGAGAATGTCTCTGACGAACCAGTTATTTCGTTGCATGCGTTGGTAGCGATTTCTTCCCCTCAAACTCTCAAAATCAGGGGTTTTCTTAAACATCGCCCAGTAGTAGTCTTGATTGATAGTGGAAGTACCCATAATTTCATCCATCAAAAAAACGCAGAAGCAGTGCATTGTTTTGTACGAGCAGTTTCTAACTTCCAAGTCCAAATTGTGGATGGGGGCACAATGAAATGTGACGGCCGTTGTGAAAATGTCAAACTTCAAATAGGGGATTATCAGTTGAAAACCCACATGTTTGCCATACACATGGGGGGTTGCGACATTGTCCTCGGCGCTGAATGGCTCCGCACTCTTGGGCCAATCACAATGGATTTTCAGGAGTTATATATGAGTTTTAAGCAAAACAACTACACACATACCCTCCGTGGAATCCAGGTGGGAGCCCCCTCTATCATCAGCTCGCATCAGATGGAAAAGTTGTTAAAAAAGGGCAATCATGGAGTGGTAGCTCAATTTAATGCCATCCAGGTCGTTGAAACCAAGTCTCTGCCAATTCATCCTGAGATGCAACAGATTTTAAATAACCATCTGCCGGTCTTTGACAAGCCTCATGCGATTCCACCCTCGCGAGGGGAACATGATCATAGCATCACCTTGGTTCCAGGGGCCCAACCCCCAAATGTGAGGCCATACAGATATCCGTTCACCCAAAAGAATGAAATAGAAAAAATCATCAAGGAACTTTTGGAAGCAGGTGTCATTCGTCCTAGCATTAGTCCTTATTCATCCCCAGTGGTCATGGTGCTCAAGAAAGATGGGGAGTGGCGGATGTGTCCCGACTTCAGGGCCCTCAATAAGTTGACATTCAAAGATAAATTTCCCATTCCGGTGGTTGACGATTTGCTGGACGAACTCAATGGGGCTCAATTCTTCACTAAGCTGGATCTTCGCTCAGGCTACCACCAAATTCGAATGAAGGAAGTCGACATTCCCAAGACTGCTTTTCGAACTCATGAAGGCCATTATGAGTTCCTGGTCATGCCATTTGGTCTTTGTAATGCCCCCTCTACTTTTTAGAGTCTTATGAATCACATTCTCAAACCATATCTCAGGAAATTTGTCCTTGTCTTCTTCGATGACATCCTCATCTATAGTGGCACTTGGGCTGCACATCTTCAGCATGTAGATCTACTTTTACACCTGCTCTGCAAACATAAATTATTTGTCAAGATGTCCAAGTGTTCGTTTTGCATGGAAGAAGTTGAGTATTTGGGCCACATTGTGGGGCGTGAAGGTGTCAAGGTGGACCCCAAAAAGATCCAGGCAATGCAAGAATGGCCTCAACCTAAGACCTTGAAGAGCTTGAGAGGATTTTTGGGTCTCACAGGCTATTATCGTAAATTTGTCCGCAACTATGGCCGCATAGCGAAGCCCCTCACTCAACTCCTAAAGAAAAATTCCTTCTTCTGGAATGAGGAAGCACAACAGGCATTTACCGCTCTCAAAAACACCATATGTTCCACTCCAGTCTTAGCACTACCTGACTTCACCAAATCCTTTGTCACTGAATGTGATGCTTCGGGAATCGGTATTGGGGCAGTCTTAATGCAGGAAGGGCGACCTTTGGCCTTCACAAGCCAACAACTAAGTGGGAGGAATCTGGGCCAATCTACCTACGAAAAAGAAATGATGGCCATCTTACATGCAGTCAAGACCTGGCGACCTTACTTATTGGGGCGACGTTTCCAAATCCGCACAGATCATCACAGTCTTAAATATTTTTTGGAGCAACGCCTATCCTCCCCACAACAAAATAAATGGCTCGCCAAAATGCTGAGATATGATTATGAGATCATTTACAAGAAAGGGAAAGACAATAGTGTAGCAGATGCATTATCTCGCCAATTTGAGGAAGAAAGTACTCTGCTAGCAATTTCCCTCCCCATTCCAGAATGGATTGAATAGGCTCGCAAGGAATGGTTTTTACACCCCGGGCTATCCCAACTCATTTCTCAATTGCAGGTAGATCCAAATTCCACCAAGGGCTACTCGTGGCAGGATGATATTCTTCGCTACAAGGACAGAGTTGTAATATCCCCAACATCCACCCTCAAAGGTCGCATTTTGGCAGAATTGCACTCATCGCCCATTGCAAGACATTCGGGCTTTCAGAAGACGTATGCTCGCACCAGAAGATCATTTTTTTGGACAGGCATGAAAAAGGACATCCTTACTTTTGTAGCAGAATGCGATGTCTGCCAACGCCACAAAGGGGAAACCGTCAACACTCCAGGCACATTACAACCATTGCCCATTTCGACATCAATTTGGACAGAAGTTTCTATGGATTTCATTACAGGTCTTCCAAAGTCTAGGAACAAGTCAGTCATCATGGTGGTTGTGGACCGACTATCGAAGTATGCTCATTTCTGCGCCCTACCCCACCCATTTACACCAACTTTGGTCGCTCAATATTTCATGGATCAGATTTTCAAATTGCATGGCATGCCCACTTCTATTGTGTCTGATCGCGACCCAATCTTCACCAGTAATTTTTGGCAGGAACTCTTCAACATACAAGGCACTCAACTAAAACTCAATACTTCCTATCATCCACAAACGGATGGTCAAACTGAAGCCGTCAACAAATGTCTAGAAACCTACCTTAGGTGTTTCACTTCAGAAAAGCAACACCTTTGGGTACAGTGGTTACCTCTGGCTGAATGGTGGTATAACACCAACTATCATGCCACCACCAAAATGACTCCCTATGAAGCAGTATATGGTCAACTTCCGCCTTCCCCTACCTCTTATCTCAAGGGGTGTTCCAAAGTACAAGCAGTGGATCAACTCCTACAACACTGCGCAACCATGATCGCCCATCTTAGAGAAAATCTTCATCAAGCTCAGAATCGCATGAAGCAACAAGTAGACCAGCATCGCTCAGAGCGCCAATTTCAAGAAGGGGATCAGGTCTTTTTGAGGCTGCAACCATATAAGCAAACATCACTCAAAGACAAGGGTTGTCAGAAGCTATCTCCAAAATTCTACGGACCATACCAAGTACTTGAGCGCATTGGAGAAGTGGCTTACAAGTTGGCTTTGTCACCTACTGCAAAAATCCATCCAGTTGTCCATGTATCGTGCCTCAAGAAACTGATCGGGAACAATTGCCGAGTTCAAACCAGTCTACTTGAATTGGACGAAGAAGGGTCAATCTGGCTTCAACCCGAACAGGTTCTAGACACAAGAGACAAACACTTGCGCGACCGCATGATTAAGGAAGTCCTCGTCAAATGGAAAGACACCTCTCCGGAAGATGCAACTTGGGAACCAGCCACTATTCTTCAGCAGTTTCCGCAGCTTCAGCCTTGAGGACAAGGCTAGTCTTAAGGGGGAGGGCATGTTAGGGTCCCACCCTAACCCCCTTATTTATGTCATGGGATCACGTCATAGTCAAGAGTCAATAAAGCCCATATTAATATTTGTAAGTGGTTAACCCGCAATTAATGACGGGACCACAGTTAGTTGCAAATGGGCCGTAGTATTAGATAGATGGTATTAATAAAACCCACGGTATTGGCCCGTGGTATTGCATGTATGAGTCATATATAAAGGATAGAGACTCCCTGCGAGGAGTATCCTGTCTTATTTTTGTAATCGAGCTCTGCTCTATTGGAGGTTGCCCCCTCGAAGAGGCAAGTGAACATTACTCTCTGAATAATAAAATCATTGCTATTATGTGTTCTGGGTATATTTTCTTCGCGTATTCTATATTGGGTATCATTTTGCAGGTTAAAGAGCATAACAGTGGAGGAGAGCAATGCCAAATAGCTTGAGGCTTCTGCAATTGTTCTTCTTGTTTGTACACCTGCCTCTTTCTGCCCCAAAATCTGAGATTCTGGATGATTCTTCTGAAAGTACCTGGATGGAGTCTTCTCTTCTATCCTTATCTGTTCCTCTGGTGCCTCTTGAGGTTCTTCTTCATCATCAGTCTGATTTGGAAAGTAGTCTTCATCCTCTTCGATATTTTCATAATTTACTTGCCTAGGAATGTATCCTTTTTCATCAACCACTACATCAATGCTGTCAAAAATTCTTCCAAGTCTTTTATTGTAACACTTATATGCCTTGCTGTGGGGAGAATAACCAAGGAGAATGCCTTCATCTGCTCTAGGTTCAAGTTTGCCAAGTTGTTCATCATTGTTCTTAACATAGCATTTGCTTCCAAAATTTTTGAAATGATTTACCGAAGGAGTCTCACCATACCAGAGCTCATGAGGAGTTTGAGTGTTGTTCACTCAGACATTTGTTTTGTTAAGAATAACAACGGCAGTAAATGCAGCTTCACCCCAGAAGGTTGCGGGAGTTCCAGATTCATCAAGCATAGCACGAGCCATTTGTTGGACCGTTCTGTTCATCCTTTCCACCACTCCATTTTGCTGAGGAGTCCTAGCTGTAGAGAATTCCCTTCTTATTCTATGTTCTTCATAGAAATCGAAAAATTCATATGAGGTAAATTCCCCACCTCTGTCGGACCTGAGGCACTTAATTTTGTGATCTGATTCGTTTTCAGCGAAGGCCTTGAAGGATTTGAATTTTTCGAATGCTTTGTCTTTGTGCTTCATAAGTCCTAACCAAACCATCCTGGAGAAGTCGTCAATGAATAATATAAAGTATTCTTCTCCTTCAGGTGACCTTGTCCTAAATGGACCACATACATCTGTATGGACTAGCTCAAGAGGCCTGCTAGCTGATCCTTCCTTCTCAGGGAAGTTAGTTCTAGTTTGCTTACCAAACTGACATGATTTGCATATTGTGTTGTCTGGAATTTTGATATCTGGAAGACCACGAACTGCCTGGTATTTTCATGCTTTCCTTATTTGTGAAAATCTTAGATGCCCCAACCTTCGGTGCCATAACCAGTGTTCATCATTCTTGCTCAAATAGCATTATTGTTGTCCTTATTCAAATATGTATAGATTATTTGGAGTTCTTCAGCCTTTGATCATTGTTTTTCCTGTATCAAGATCACGAACACTACATCCATTTGATCGAAATATTACCTCGGTTCCTTGATCGCACATCTGACTGACACTCAGTAGATTATGCTTCAAGCCATCAACATACAAAACATTTCTAGCTTTGACCTTTTATTTCAACTGAGCAGTGCCTTTTCCTTTTATGGCTGCAGGAGTATCATTTCCAAAAGAAACTTTCTTTCCCTTTTCTAAAGCAGTATATGATTCAAGTTTTTCTTTATCACCTGTCATATGCTTCGAACATCCACTGTCAATGTACCATAGATTTTCCTATCCTTCTGCATAAAAAGCTATCCCACATCTTTCTAGTTGTGGTTCCTTTATTCTCCATGTTTTGGCACTTGAGTTTTGTTCCTTCTGAGTTGTCTTCCAAAACCTGCTCCTGCATTCAGAATCTTCATGACCGAAGTTATTACAAATAGAACATTCAATTTCATTTTCAAGGGCGGAAAATTTGTTATAAGTCCTTTTTGTGATTCCAGTCATACTTCTTTGTTTTTGAGCTTCTCTAGTCATGGTTGTCTTATAGGCAACACATTGAGCTGCTTTGTGACCAAAGTTATGGCAAGAGAAACATTGGCCATTGAAGAAACTTCTGCGATTATCAAATCTACCAGCCAAATGATTGTAGTTTCGATTGTCATCCATTCTTGAAGGAAATTGAGAAGTGTTTACCTGTGGCTGGTTGTAGCTTTTGTTCACCCTTAAGATGGATTTCCCCTGATTTACCTGGTGGTCTTTGTTTATTCTTGATGTAATTCGTCCCTGTTCTACCTGGTGATCTCCATTGGGCTTTTGCTCATTCATCCTTGCTGCATCAAGATAACTCTTTGAGGTGGATGCTTGAGATGCTTCTCCATTATACCCCAGAACTGTCTTGATTAGTGGAGAACATTGTACATTGATAATCTCATCCAAAGTTTCAGATCCTTTAACAAATTTAAGATTTAGAGCCTTTGTTTTCTCAATTTCTTTTCTAAGGCCAACAATTTCACATTCTAACTTCTCAAGAAATTTTTCTTTTTCATCAAGTTGGAATTGCAGAGTATCAATGATCATATTCTTTTCTTCTAAACATGTTTTGAGTCTAGAAATCTCTTCATAAAAACCATCTACATCTATAGCATCCATATAATCATCATCTTCAAAAGCCATTAAAAGTTTATAATCATTACCTCGTTCATCTTCGTCACTATTTGGTAGGCCATCACTGTCTTCATGAGTGTAGTAACTTTTCTTAGTTGCATTCTCTTTCTTGTTCCATCTAACAGGTTCCTTTCCTTTGTAAACCTTATCTTTATGAGGACATTTGGCAGCATAGTGACCAACTCTTCCACAAGCAAAGCATTTGAAAGGTAACTTACCTCGGAACCGTCTAGTACCCCGTTGAAGATTTCTGACAAAATTTGATTCTTCTTCTTCTTCTGACACATGTCCTGACTCATAGTACTCTCCTTTGCCTGAAGCCTTGAAGGTAGCTTCTCTCTTGTCTGATGGACCTCCTTTCCTCATTTCATAAGCAGTTAGAATTCTGTGCAGCTGTGACATTTTAAGGTTTTATAGATTCTCTTTTTCTTCTATTGCAGAAACTTTAGATTCAAACCTAGGGGACAAAGATCTTAGAACTTTTTCAACCACAACAGCCTCTTTTATTTCTTCACCCAAATTTTTCATACAATTAACAATCTCATCTACACGAAGAAAATAGTTAGCCACACTTTCATCATTATACATCTTGAGATTTTCATACTGAATCCTGAGGGTTTGAAGTTTTGCTCGTTTTACCTGATCATATCCTTCATAACTCAGAACTATCTTGTCCCATATCTCTTTTGCGGATTTAAACTGCATTACCTTGAAAAATTCTGATTGAGATAGGCATCCTAATAGAGTATTGACTGCCTTTGCATTTGTTTCATATTTCTTCTTCTCAGCCGGATCTGTAGGAGTTGCTGATGGAAAAGTATACCCTGTTTCTATGATATCCCAGACTTCTGTACCAAGAGATTGAAGATAGGTAGTAACTCTTACCTTCCAATAAACGATGTTTGTCCCATCAAAAATCGGTGGCCTGATTGATGCTTCCCTCTCGTAGTTGCTCATGATGAAAGATCTTTCTTCAAGCGATCAAGCTTCTTCTGAAGAACCTGCTCTGATGCCAACTGTTGGAAATAATACCGAGAGGGGGGGTGAATCAGTATTATCAAGTCAAATATTCCTTTTTCAAAATCAAATGATATATGCTACTTCAGTTAATTAAACCCGCGTATATATGCAACTATGCAGAAGGAAACTCGCGTATACAATGCAAACTTTTAAATGACTTTATCTTCTTGATGTTGATTATTAATCTGTGTTTGAGAATCAAATAACCAGTAACCAGAAATAGTAAAACAAAGTAGAAAGACAATCGCACACAAGAACACAAGATATAAGGTGGAAACCCAATGTGGGTGAAAACCACCTGCTGCAATTCGTCTCTATCTTCTCTTTAATTAGAAACTTCTTTTTACAATTGTACTGGTGCAGTCCTTTACCAGTACGCAGGCTGCAACCTGCAGAGAGCTACAACCCTCTCTCGTTTTCCAGCTTCTTCTGGAAGGGAGCTACAACCCCCTTAGCTCTTGCACTAGCCAAGATACTAGTACGTAGGTGCTGGCCTACAGAAGGCTACAACCTTATCTTTCTTTCAGGGACCATGTTTCATGAATTTTTAGACTGGATCCACAAATAGCATCAATCAAACATCAAGAATTTCTGCATCAACCAATCACCTTTTCACCAATGAAAACTGAATCAAAATAACCACTTTTCTGACAACTGTACCCAGATCATAGTAACAATAACCACACACCAAATCTGAACCCAGAACACTGCAACAATAAACAGAAGCAACAAGATCACAACTCAAAATATATACGCTACTTTAATAGCCTGAAACCTGCGTGCATACGCTTCTGCGTATGGAACAACCTGCGTATACGTTGTTTTACTTCACTGAGCCAGCGTGTATACGCGCCTTCGCTTCACTGAACCTGCGTACAGATCTATAAAGGATAATTCGCTCTTTCAGATATTCAAACACTAATTAACCCAGATTATCAGTTTTATAGATCAAGCAAGCGCCACATATAACAGATCAAAATCATACAAAGATACTATCATTCAAGCTTAAGGATTATGATCCATCAATAGAACTTATCCATCTCTTTGCGCTAAGGTTCCTCCTTCATTCAGATCCAGATCTGCACCATAACCCAATTACCAGTATTCCAGATCTAGCACTTTATCAGATATTCAATAACAATTCAGATGATCCCTTGCCACATGATCTCCTTCCTCTTTTATAGTTTTAGGCCTTCCACAATACCATGGTCCAAAACCATAATAAACCAATACCACGGACCCAATACTTGGGATCAACACGTCTGACGAGGTACCATGGTCCAAAACCATAGGTTCAAATACCAAGGACTAACTACCATGGACCAAAGGTAAGTTCTCCAACATATACGCGCTTTTCCTTGCATGAAAGTGCGTGTATATGCACACGCGCCTTTGAAACGTCTAACCCGCGTGTATACGTGTCTTAGTCTAGATGAACTTGTGTATATGTCTTTTCCTTCATTCTGAAAGCCTGAACTGAGATCTGTTACCAAAGATAGTTGCCATCAAGGACAACACCTGTGCCATAATGCCAACAAGCCTATTGCAGTTGAAGAAGTATAATTGCCTAGAGAAGAAGAGGAGGTAGAAACTCTCCCTCATCAGCCATTAATAGAAGAGTCGGAAGATTATGAGGAAACTATCATGGTAGAGGAAGAGCAAGATGGAGAATTTTCACTACTTGGAGGAGGGGGTAGATGTAGAGGTAGAGGAAATAATGGAGGAGGTAGAGGTAACAATGGAGGAGGTAGAGGAAATAGGGAAGAAGATAATTCATTTGGATTCCCTATAGTAAATGAAGAGACCCATGCAACAATGAAAAACATTTCACCATCCGTCCTCCCAAACTTTTATGGATTGTGAAGTGAGGATCTTGAAACATTTCTATTTGAGTTTGAAGTCTTATGCCGAACCTATGACTATCTAGAAGACTCTCAAAAACTCAAATTGTTCCCTTCAACATTGAAAGGGGCTGCTCTGAAATGGTTTATGGGATTAGTCACTCAATCTATTAGGACTTGGAATGATATGAGGCAGGCATTTTTGGATAGATACTTGGATTATTGTATGCCTACCAATCATAAGGATGAGGTATTCAAAATGATGCAAAAAGAAGATGAGAACTTAGAGGATTTGCTTGAGAGGTTTCAATACAACTTAAAGAGGGCAAAGATGAACAATTTAGATGAGGAAACCTTGAAAGCCCTTTTATTGAAAGCCATTAGAGATGAATGGATAGATATTTTAAACATGATGGGGAAGGGAGACATCTCTCAACTTCCATTAAGTGACATAGCAGAACTATGTGTCCATCTCTCAAGAGGAAAATCTAAAACTGGAAAAGGGCCTAGAGATCCTTCTCTTATTAGAGCAAACAAATCTGCAATTGGGACAGTAAGTAGGGCAGAAATTGGCAATATGCTTGATGAGTTCAAAACTGACATTCTAGGGAGCCTTAGTGAATAGCTAGACACCCTCAAAATTCAAAACAAGCAGAAAACAGAAGCTGATGCCTTAGCCATCTTTTGCCCAAAATGTAGAAAGAAACATGCTTTAAGAGAATGTCCCTTAGATGCAAAAGTTGTAGAAACATGTATGATTTGCTCAGAAAGTCATGAGACCAAGGATTGTCCTTCAATCCCAGGTCTTAAAGTTGTCTTTCAAGAGGAAGTAGTTCCAAATTCTATAGAACCTCTTTGCTTTGTTTCAAGAAGACCTTGGCAAGGGAAAAAAAATCAAGGATTTAACAATCCAATGAATTTTCAGCCCTCATCAAATTGGAATTCTTGGCAACAACCTTGGCCTCAACCTCAAAATTAGTATCAATCTCAATCATGGGTACAAGGGGTACAAAATCCTTATGGGAGATTTTCTCAATATTATCAATATCCTCCATCTTATCAAAGCTATCATCCCCCACAAAACGAACAAAAAAGTCCACAACTTCCAAATCAAAGCCCTCACCTTTCATTGCCATTTCCACAACGACAACCTCCTCAACAAAATCAAAATCTTCAACTCTTGCTTCCATTTCAACAAGAGCGAAATCAACTACCAGCCCAACCATTACCAAATCCCAACAACAAAAACCCTCAGAATTCTTACATGGTATAAGAACAACCATTTCCTACCTACATGATTGTTCCTCTAGATCTTAATGATGTTCAACTTAGATCTGGTAGGATTTTAGAAAAGGAAAAACCTTCTATAGATATTCAAGAGCAAGATGCTTCTGAGGAGGATTCTCTGAAAGTCAATAAAAGTTTTGAAGAAGCATCCCTTCAAAACCCAACCATTCAAAAAGAAAAACAAAAAGAGTCAATCCACACAACTCCTATAGTTGAGCAACCTGTATCTACATCCACACCTCCTTTTCCTGAGAGATTACAAATTGACAGGGGGGTGGAAAAACAAATCTTGTTGCCTGACTATGATTTCCTAGATGAATTAAAGAATGTTTGTATCAAGATTCCCTTGCTACAAGCCATTAGAGAAATTCCTATTCTAGCAAAAACAATAAAGGAGTTGAGTATCAAAAGACCAGGTAGGAAACCAAGAGACACAAAAAGAATCCACCTGGTAGGAAAAATAACAGATATCATGATGGGAAAGATTATCATGCAGAAATATGTGGATCTAGGAAGTCGAATTGTCAAGACACACATAAATGGAATGGAAATTCCAAATACATTGATTGACTTAGGGGCTGCTATAAACATTATGAATAGACAGACTATGGAACAGCTTAAACTTCCTAATCTTCTTTTCACACCTACCCTACTGCAACTTGCAGATAGATCAGTAATCAAACCAGATGGTGTACTAGAAGATATTTCGGTCTCCTTGGATTCTTGGGAATATCTGGTGGATTTCATGATTTTTACTCCCAAGAATAATCTAGGAGGACACCCACTCATCTTAGGAAGACCTTGGCTAGCCATAATTGATGCTTTTATTAGTTGTAGATCTGGTGACATGTACATTTCTTATGGTAGTTCAACAAATAAATTTACTTTGTATCCTCCAGCAAAAGAAATTACAGAAGTAGGAGACAATGAATGGGTCGATGATGAAGATGTTATACAACCTATCTTTACTCTCTCTGAAGTTAGTGAGGATAGTCAAATCCTGAACACATTAGAAAATTTTGAAACATCTTCAGAATATGATCACACACAATTTCAGTTAGATTATGATATTGAATATTTGTCATCCAGACAAATGTCTCTCTACTCTATGGAAGAGTTTGGCAGTTCTGCAATTGAAATTTTTCCAGGTAGAACATTGAATATCAACAAAAACTTGGGAAATTTACAACAAGAAGAGCTAACCAAAATCTTACAAAAACATTCTGCTGCATTTGCATGGGAGTATACTGATATGAAAGGTATTGACCCTAAGACTTGCATCCATCATATCTATATTGAGGAAAACAATAGACCAATCAGACAACCTCAGAGAAGGATGAATCCAAATCTTAGGGAGATTGTGAAAGAAGAGCTCCAAAAATTACTCAATGTAAACTTCATTTACCCAATCTCAGATAGCCAATGGGTTTCTCCCTTGGTGATAGTGCCCAAAAAGAATGGTAAATGGAGGGTGTGCATTGATTATAGGGAATTGAATAAAGCAACCTTGAAGGATCACTTTCCTTTGCCCTTTATAGATCAAGTATTAGATACATTAGTAGGCAAAAAGTACTTTTCATTTTTGGATGGTTTTAGTGGTTATAATCAAATTCAGGTAGGACCTAAAGATCAAAATAAAACCACATTTACTTGTCCATGGGGAACTTTTTCTTACCGAGTGCTTCCTTTTGGATTATGTAATGCACCTGCAACATTCCAAATAGCAGTACTATGAATTTTTTCTGATCTAATCCATGATTGTGTAGAGGTATATATGGACGATTTTACAATCTATGGTAATACATTTGAAGAAGCCTTGGAAAATTTGGAAAAAGTCCTCAAAAGATGTAAAGAAACAAGCCTTTCATTAAGCCATGAAAACTGCTTTATGATGTTTACTGAAGGTATTGTTTTGGGACATCATATTTCAGGGGATGGGATTAAAGTAGACAAATCCAAAGTTAAAGTCATCTCCAAGTTACCTATTCCAAATTGTCAAAAAGATGTTCGAAGTTTTCTAGGATTTACTGGATATTATAGAAGATTTATAGAAAACTTTACCAAAATAGCATCTCCACTCTTCAAATTGCTTACAAAACACTGTGAATTCAAGTGGAATCTTGATTTCCAATCAGCATTTGAAGCCTTGAAAACAAGAATATCTGAAGCACCTATCTTAAGGGGACCGAATTGGAAGCTTCTTTTCCATATTTCTATCGATGCTTCAGATACAGCTCTAGGAGCTGTACTGGGACAAAAAGACTTGATTCCATATGCCATTTACCATACAAGTAAAAATTTGACTCTCACTGAGTTAAATTATATTGTGACTGAAAAAGAGTTCTTAGCTATTGTTCATGCAATTAATAAGTTCAGACATTATATAACAAGCTATGAAACTTTTATTCATACTGATCATTCTGCAATTAGATATTTGATGAACAAACCTATTACTAATGGCAGAGTTACAAGATGGCTCTTACTTTTACAGGAATTCAATATTACTGTGTTAGATAGACCTGGGAAACAAAACACAGTTGTTGATTTCTTGTCTAGGATTCAAAATATCAAAGAAGACTCTCCTGTAGAGGATAAGTTTCCTAATAAATACTTATTTGCAATAACTACTAAAACTCCTTGGTTTGCAGATATGGCTAACTATTTGGTTACAGGGAAACTACCTCCACATTTATTTCCTAGAGAAAGAAGAAAGATTATTCAGGATAGTTCAAGATATTCATGGATTTCTAACGAATTGTATAAAATAGAGCCAGACTTTGTGATCAGAAGATGTGTTAGGGAAGATGAAATGCCTGATATTTTCAAAGAATTTCAGGATGAACCGTGCGGTGGACACTTTGCTGACAAGAGGACAGCTTATAAAATCCTTTCTTTAGGATATTATTGGTCGTCCCTCTTCAAAGATGCAAAACAATATGTCAAAAGGTGTGACAGCTGCCAAAGGGTAGGGAAACCTACTCCCTCAAATGAGATGCCATTACAACCTCAGGTACTCATCGAACCCTTTGAAAAATGAGCTTTAGACTTTATTGGACCTATTGATCCTCCATCCAAGCAAAAAAAGTATATATTGGTATGTACTGATTATGTCACTAAATGGGTAGAATCCAAAGCATTATTTTCTGCTAATGAAAATAGAGTAGTTAATTTTCTTTATGAGGATATTTTTACTCGCTTTGGTGTTCCAAGGGAAATTATGACATATCAGGGAACTCAATTCACATCCAAAATGATGGAAAAGCTTATGGAAGAGTACAAGGTCAAGCATAGGAAATCCACTCCTTATCATCCGCAAGCAAATGGTCAAGTGGAGTCCACAAATAAAGTAATTGAAGGAATCATTACCAAGACTGTGCATCTACATAGAAGAGATTGGGCAAAAAGGCTTCCTGAAGCCTTATGGGCCTACAGAACTACATGGAGGAACACAACGGGACACACTCCTTATGAACTTGTTTATGGGAAGGAAGTTTTTCTCCCCATTGAGTTCCAAGTTAAAACCTTCAAGATGGCAATTCAGTTGGGAATGGATCTATCAAAAGCTCAAAAGCATAGACTGGAGCAGTTGAATGAACTAGATGAGATCAGACAAGAAGTAGTTCAAAGAACTGATCTAGTTCAGCAGCAGAGAGCTAAGTGGCATGACAAATACATCAAGGACAAAAGGTTTCAAGAAGGAGATTGGGCATTGCTATTTGATTCAAAGTTCAAAGATTTTCAAGGTAAATTTCAGACTCATTGGCTTGGGCCATATGAGATTGAAAAAGTTTTTAGCAATGGAGCAGTAAGAATCAGAACAATTGATGAGCACCAAACTCCTCTCCTTGTGAATGGTCATAGATTGAAGATCTATCAGAAGCCAATCTCAAAGGAGGAGTTTATCAAAATCTTTCAAGATAACTCTGCAATGAGGCTGGTGAAGAAGAATCATTCTTCTCCACCATCCTAGTCTTTGTTTTTTTCATCATCATCTAAAAAAAAGAAAAAGAAAAAAAATAATGTATAAGCTTGAAAACCAATCACTGATTGGCATTCTTATACAGAAAATACAGGGCGAAAATCAGAAGATTCTGATGCCCTATATTTTCCAAAAAAATCTCTCATTTCACTCATAGTTTGTTTCATTTCATTTCGCTCCATCTCGCCACCACATACCATCAATAAAATTTCTTTCACTTTTCTGAATATTCACTTTTCCATGTCTCATCCGTCCATTTATTTTCCATTTCCATTCACTCGCCAAGTTATATTTTGTTTACAATGTTACATTCCGCGACTGGTTTCCAATTCCGCAGCTGATTTCCAATTCCGCAGCTGATTTCTGATTCTGCAGCTAATCTGCAGTGACAGTCAAGTGATTAGCCAAAAAAATATGCAGGTATGGAAGGAGAGGATCTTTGGAGACATCAACACCTGAAAAGCACCTACAAAGGCAGGCAATTAAAAGTTAGCAAAAAGAAAGAGGTATGATTCCAAGGTATGGACAAAACCATTTCAAATAGCATTTCAAAAGCATAATTCGTATAGTTTGTAAAATCACAGCTCCTTAACGTGTAATGATTTAACTTGATGGCTACCTTAACTCCACCATATCCTTCGCATTAATCCTAACAGTCTCATAATCTATTCCCGAGTTTAACTCATACTTAGTCATACACCCTCATTACATTTGTTAAAACAGCTAATTATGCAGACGTGAGCTGATTGAATACGGCTCTCCTCCACCGACGTTCCACTCTGCAGCCTTTTTATGAACTCAAAATCATAAACTCCGTTCAGTCTCGCAAATTTTCACGAGTGACACTCTGCCTCCACGCTTGCACACCAGGTTTTACAGTCTTCGGTTCATTTTTCGTTTACACAAGTTTCTACTCTATAAACCCTCTTTCATCTCATGCTCAATATTTTTCCCATTTCATAACCATCGACTTTCTCCACGGTCTTCTTCCATATCACTGTTCTACTCCCATAAGACTGTCATTTACAGAGGTGTTTTCACAATGAAAAAAAAAGGAATGGGTCTTATTGTGAGAACAGAGCCCGAAGGAGTTAAATTCATGGAAGGATACCCGCAGCTTAAGGGAACATTGAAGAAGGTTGGATGGTTGAAATTCATCAAGAAGTTTAAAGGCCATCACAAGGAGGTTACAAAAACGTTTGCCAGATCTTTCAATGGTGCAGAAGTTGAAATTGGGGACATAAAATTTCCAGTGACAGAATCATCAATTGCAGCAGCCACAAAACTTACACAAGAGGGAGAGAGATGGTTTAAGAACAAGGATTTTGATGAAAAAGTTTGGAGGGTCATTCTTCATAATCCAGGTATGGACATATCAATCTTTAAACAAGGGATTCCTATTTCAGCCTTAAAAGACAAGTGGAGTAATCTGCTTTTAATCATTCAGAAATTCATTACATGTGAGGGTAGGTATGGCTCCATGTATATGTATCATATCAGATTATTAATGAATTTCTTGGAGAATGAAACTATCAACCTCCCTTACTTCTTGTTGAATAGTTTAAGAAAAATGTCTGCTACTGTTCAAAAGAACATAGATGATGTAGAACCCCATCTCTACCATCATGGCCTCATCAAGATCTTGATTGAAAATCATTTGAAAGAGAGGGAAGATACATGGGAAAATTTCCTAGTTAGGAACTTTTTCCAAGACCCTCCTGAAGTGCCTGAGGGGAGTTCAGCAAAGAGAAGTAGGAGGAAAAGAACAACTTTAACAATCCAAGATACTCCTACTAGTGTGACAAAGGAAAACAGTGAAGAAGAATTGCCTTCTGAAACATTGACTGAAATTATGAAACAAACAAAACAGAAAGGAAAGAGGAAAATTGAAGACATTTACCAGACTCCTGAGCCTTCTTTAGAGGAAGAGCAAGTGCTTTCTGAAAGATTAGAACAGTCAACTAAAGCAAAACAAAAAGGAAAGGAGAAACAGGTCATAGAAAAAGGAGATATAAGCTCACAAGGTCTAAGAAGAAGCTCTAGATTAAAGGGCAAGTTGAGGAAAACACAAATCAAAGGAGCTCAATTCATAGACCTGGGGGGTGAAACTCCAGATCAATCACCAAAAAACACTCCACTTGATCAAAGTCCATAGTATTCTCCTTCTCCTCAGTTAGAATTTGAAACTAGTCCAAGGAAAACAACTCCAGAAATTGATCAATCCCAGCAGCAGATATATGATTTCATTGAATCATTGGAACAACAGAACAAGGAACTTCATCCAATCAGCTAGGTACAACTCAGGAAAATTTGATTCAATCATTGAAGCAAGAAATTTATGAGCTGGAAGTCTTAAACAAACATATCCAAAGGGAGAATGAAACCTTAAAAGAGCAAAACAAATTGGACAAAGTTATCCATGACAATATCATGCTGCATTTAGGATTATGGCATAAGAAAAATAGAAAATTGAAGAAGAAGAATAGGAGGTTGAGTAGAGCCCTCATCAATCTCAAATACATATGTCTTATGTTGAAACCCAGAATGACAATGACAGCAAGAAAGAAGAAGAAGAGGTTGGATGTCTTAGCAAAAGTTTCAGAGCAGATGAATTGAAGGGAGGATTGTTACAATTTTGGTTGCATGAGGACATGCAACATCTTCACAGTGGGGGTATGTTGAGCCCCAAAACTACCTCTCTTCCAAGCATTTTATTAAACCCTTTCTCTTCTATTTTCCCATGTCAGTGCATCCTAAGCTATCAAAAGTTGTTACATGTTGATTTCAGGAGTGTATTTGAGTGATTTTCAAATTATATCATTGTGTGTGCTATTTGATCTAGGTTTTGTTTATCAGCTACAGAATGTAGCCACTTTCCGTAGCTAACTAGCAATTTCGTAGCCATTTCCATTGTTTTATAGGTTACAGGTGTCAAGAGGAGGAATGAGACACATGGGCAGCTCAGGAATTGTCCACACATGGATGAGGTCCTATTCACTTAGCCAGATTTGGAAGGAAAGGTCCTAGTCAAAGGGAGGTCAACGGAGAATTCTATGCTAGCTAGAACTCTATTCTTGCACGTAAAAGAAGCCCGAAGCCGTTCCTGAACTCGTGGATTCGTTTTTGCCACCTGCATGCCATCTACATAACACAATCCAACATCCACCTCACATAGATTTACTGCTCATGGCAACCGGGAGGCTGAATCCTCGGATTTTGACCTGTTCACGTGTCTATTGTTGAAGAAATTCCTCTAAGATATAGTTATCCATTTTCTCTATAAATACAAGCGTTTTCAATGCAGATAGGACATTCTGGATATTGTTGTTATTGTCTTATTTTGCTGTTCTATAACCGAGAGACACATTACTCTTTTTTTCATAATACAAACTCTGTTTTCACATGTCTGTTTGAGCGTATTTTAAAGTAACAACGTGCTAGTCCGAAGTTGTGCAAAGGGCCCCTACATAGCTGAGGTCCTTCTTTTGTTTTTTTATAGTTTTCATGTATATTTTCTCTCATTTGAATTGTATATTTCTCATGTTTTGCTTATGATCTTAATCCTTCTAACCTTGTATATGTTTTTGCAGCTTGTCATATTTCTTACTAACATTCATAGGTGCATTTCAAAATAGGTATTTAAGTCTGGTTATGCTCGAGCTTCTTAGTGTAATTTTTGCATCAAGTGGTGTTATTAAGACTTACTTCCTCTGCTGAAACTCAGTTTTCAATTTCAATTGTTTATGCTTTTACTTTGTGAGATTTGTTTACTGTTCAAGATAGTTTAGATGTCAGTTCTTTCATGCTATATGATGATATTTCTGGAGCCTTTAGCTTAACCCCGTTTTAGAAGTTAATTGGCGAAATATTGTGATTATAGATGAAGTAATTTGCTTTGCTTTCATTAGTGTGCAATTATATAATTTAGATGGCATTTCTTTCATGCAATATGATGATATTTCTGGAGCCTTTAGCTTAACCCCGTTTTAGAAGTTAATTGGCGAAATATTGTGATTATAGATGAAGTAATTGGCTTTTCTTTCATTAGTGTGCAGTTAGATAATTTAGATGTCATTTATTTCATGCCATATGATGATATTTCTGAAGCCTTTAGCTTAACCCCATTTTAGAAGTTAATTGGCGAAATGTTGTGATTATGGATGAAATCATTGACTAATCATTAGTTTCCAGTTTCTTTACTTTTTGGTTTAAGTTGCAGCAGTTTATTAGATTTCAATTTTGCAATTAGGATGAACAACAGAGGTAGTAATATCACTTTCAGTGCTTCATTTTTACTTTGGTTTATATAGCTACATATTCACACTCTCATTCAAGTTCTAATTTTGTAGACAACATGTTTTAAGATCTCCTAAGTTCAAAGTTTGGAAATTATCACAAGAAGCAAGAGGATAAGCCTTGTCTTCAACTCTACATCCACACTTGATCTTTAAAAAGTATTCTTAAACTTTTTCTTTAACAGCAGATTAGGATTTCCATTGCATTAAACCACTTTAGGAGACCAACAGAACAAAACCCCAAAACAAGATAAAACTGAAAAACAATGAGGTAAGAAAAGGGTTGTCTAGCACATACAATGAACTACACTTCATCAGTCTACGACTCCCGAATTGATAACTTATGTAGCAATTTAGGACATACTAAATTGACTAAACACCCATAAAATAAGGTGAGATCCCTCATCCACTCAGGTGCAAAATGCCCAAATAATGCAAAATTGCATGTAGAGAAAAACAAACAAAAGTTTAAATGCATGAGAAAGGCTTCCTACACAAAGACGTGATGCAAGCAACTTCATCAGGGCTATGGATGCTCATTGGCAGTGAAGCAATGGTTATGATTTCTTGAGTGACTCTGTGGGGGCTACGGATGTGCGTTGGTAGTGGAGCAACACAAAAAACTATTTTTAAGTTCTAAACATTATAACCCCTTTGTAATGTTATTTTTCATCGTCAAAGACTTATGCATACAAACTCTTAGTTTAGTGTGTAAATATTTACAGAACCTAAATATGAAGTAGATGGATGGCACATCTATAAATGGTCAAGTAGCTCAAGCGGTACCCACAATGTCCATTCAATAATTCCTTGCATCACTCTTAAGACTCCATATTTTGAAAGGACCAAGTCAGAGATGTTGGATTCTACCAGTGATTCATCATTGTTGCATGACTTAGACAATCTCTTTGAAATTCCCTAATCATCACTTAATGCATCCTTGAATGAATTTTTTTCATGGCTTGCTTAAGAAATAACTCCATCACCATAGCCAAATTTGTATGATAGACACTACTAAAGATGGAAATCAAGCATTCTTTGGAAGTATGCATGTCCAAGCTCTTGTTTCAACAAATGGCTAAGATGATTTTGAGGTCAAGTGCCAGGATGTAAGTGTTAGATCCCATATTTTAAGGAATAGTCTACAACACATGGGAAATATTAAGAACTACGACAAGGAAGAGCATGGTACAAATAATCCCATAGAGAAGGTGGAAGAAATTCCCCTCCAAAAAATCCCCTTATAAATTAGAAATGAACCTATCAAAATCTTGAAATATGCCTTTGGGATGGAAGAATGTATGAATAAGGTGATAAAAGAGTTAAAAAATAGAATATAAGGATAACTTAACAATTGTTTCCATTTGCAGAATGGTAGGTGTGGGAATGATCTCTCTGGAAAGGGTTGTTTGTATCCACCTATCACAAATTTGAGGAGGCTCGTTGCATGAATGATGTTTATAACAAATCCCAACACACAAATGGAATAGTTAAAATGTAGCACCAAATATTTAAAGACCCTATTAAGTTCAAAGACAAAGTGAATGATGAAACTCATGGGAACATCCTAATGAGGGACTACTCAAGATCCATTAAGGCACTTGTGATTCTCGAATATGTTGGTGATAGCAAGTAGTTGGAGGAAGGAAGAGAGAGAGTGTCATTATCTTCTAGGGACTTATGGCTATTTCTTATCAGTCTTGATGAAAATGATAGATTTGCAATGCACAACAAGCTGAGGAACATGGGGAGATCATAATGGCAAAGGAATATGAAGAGCCAAGGAAACACAACAAATTATGTGTTATGCTCTTGACCTACGAGAAATTCCAGAATACCAAATATGCAAAGATATACAACCCAGAACACAAAATGAAATGAGAAAAACAACAAGTATTTTATTATTCAGAGATAAAAGCAATGTTTACTTGCCTCTTCAAGGGGGAAACCTCCAGTAGAGTAGAGCTCGATTACAAAATAAGACTCGATGATCTTTCCCTTGTAACTGTGACTATTTATAGCTAAATGACCTTCAACAACCTAACGACTAGTGATCCTTTGCATAACATGGGTTAACCACTTTATTTATTAATTATGGCCCATTTGCAACTAACTGTGGTCCCTTTCTTAAATGCAGGTCAACCACTTACAATTATTAATACGGGCTTTATTGACTCTTTAACTAACTATAACTATGACTCGACCCTATTGGGTTTATTACATAAATAAAGGGATTAGGGTTGGACCCTAACATGCCCTCCCCCATCAAAATCAGCCTTGTCCTCAAGGCTGAAGCTACAAAAACTACTGAAAAATAGTGGTTGGTTCCCAAGTCACATCTTCTGGAGAGGTGTCTTTCCACTTGATGGGGACTTCCTTGATCGTGCGACCGGACAGATGTCTTTTACGAGTATCAAGGACCTATTTAGGTTGGAGACAGAGTGAACCTTCTTCATCCAATTTAGGTAGACTGGTTTGAAATTTGCAATTGTTCCCCACAACTTTCTTGAGGCATGATACATGGAAGACTAGATGGATATCTGAAGTTGGTGGCAAGGCCAGCTTGTAGGCTACTGCTCCAATGCGCTGAAGTATTTGATAAGGCCCGTAGTATTTTGGAGCTAATTTCTGGCAGCCCTTTCCTTTGAATGATTTTCTTATATGGTTGTAGCCGCAGGAATACCTAATCCCCCTCTTGAATGTGTGCTCTGAACGATGTTAGTTTGCCTGTTGCTTCATTTGATTTTGAGATTGATGGAGATTATCTTTGAGACGAGCTAGCATGGTTGCACGGTTCTGTAGGAGAGTATCAACTACTTGCACCTTAGAGCATCCAGGGATATAAGAAATAGGTGAAGGTGGGAGTTGGCCATACACTAATTCATAGGGAGTCATCTTGGTGGCTTCATGATAGTTATTATTATATCACCATTCAGCTAAAGGTAGCCACTGTACCCATTGATGTTGCTTTTATGAAGTGAAGCACCTTGGGTATGTCTCCAAACATTTGTTGACTACTTCAGTTTGACCATCAATTTTGGGATGATAGGAAGTACTTAGTTCGAGTTAGGTGCCTTGTAGCTTGAAAAGTTCTTGCCAAAAGTTACTGGTGAAAGTCGGATCACGATCAGACACAATGGAAGTGGGCATGCCATGCAGTTTGAAGATCTTATCCATGAAAGCTTGAGCCACCAAAGTGGGGGTAAATAGGTGGGGTAGAGCACAAAAATGAGCATATTTATAAAGTTTGTCCACAACCACCAAGACAACTGATTTGTTGCCCGACTTCGGGAGACCAGTAATGAAATCCATAGAAATATCCATCTAGATGGAGGCAAGTATTGTTAATGGTTGTAAGGTTCCTAGTAACTTGATTGTTTCTCCTTTGTGGCGTTGACACACATCACATTCAGCTACAAAAGTAAGAATGTCAGTTTTCATTCCCGTCCAAAAGAAATAATGATGAGTGTGAGTATAAGTCTTCTGAAAGCCTGCATGCCCTATAGTGGGAGATGAGTGCAACTCTGCCAAAATGCATGTTTTGAGGGTGGATGTCAGCGATATAACTACTCGATCCTTGTAGCAAATAAGCTTATCCTTCCAAGAGTAGCCAACTGAGGAATTAGGATCTTCTCTCAAGTTATTAATGATTTGGGAGAGAGAGGGGTGTGAAAACCATTCCTTGCGGGCTTCTTCAATCCAATCTGGTATGGGAAGAGAGATTGATAGCAGGGTACTTTCATCCTCAAATTGGCGTGATAAAGCATCCGCTACTACATTTTCACGCCATTCCTCGTAAATTATCTCATAATCATATCCCAACATGTTGGCCAGCCTTTTATTTTTTTGTGGCGAGGACAGACGTTGCTCCAAAAAATATTTGAGGCTTGGATGGTTTGTGCAGATTTGGAAACGCCGCCCCAATAAGTATGGTCGTCAGGTATCTACTGCATGTAAGATGGCCATCATCTCTTTCTCATAGGTAGATTGTCCCAAATGTTTCCCACTCAGTTGTTGGTTGGTGAAAGCCAAGGTTCGACCTTCCTGCATTAAGACAACACCAATACCAATACCTGAAGCATCACATTCAATCACAAAAGATTTGGTGAAGTCGGGTAGTGCCAATACTGGAGTGGAACACATGGCCTGTTTGAGAGCCACAAACACCTGTTGTGCTGCATCAGTCCAGAGGAATGATTTTTTCTTGAGAAGGTTAGTGAGGGGTCTAGAAATGCGACCATAATTGTGGAAAAATTTGTGATAGTAGCCAGTGAGACCCAAGAATCCCCTCAAATTCTTCAAGGTTTTTGGTTGGGGCCAATATTGCATTGCTTGTATCTTTTTGGGATCAACCCTAACACCTTCATGACCCACAATGTGTCCCAAATACTCGAATTCTTCCATGCCAAAAGAGAACTTAGACAATTTGACAAATAATTTGTGATTCTGGAGTAGTTGCAAGATCAGGTCTACATGTTGAAGATGTTTTTCCCAGGTTAGGCTGTAGATGAGAATTTCATCAAAGAAAACGAGGACAAATTTTCGGAGATATGGTTTCAACAGGAGATTCATGAGGCTTTGAAAAGTAGATGGGGCTTTACAAAGACCAAATGGCATGACCAAGAATTCATAATGGCCTTTATGAGTTAGAAAAGCATCCTTGGGAATGTCTACTTCTTTCATGCGTATTTGGTGATAGACAGAGCAAAGATCTAGCTACTAAAGAATTGAGCACCATGTACTTCATTAAGCAGATCATCAACAACTGGAATAAGGAATTTGTCTTTGACAGTGAGCTTGTTGAGTTCCTGAAAGTCTAGACACATGCACCATTCCCCATCTTTCTTGAGCACGTGACCACTAGGGATGAATAAGGAATGATGCTAGGACGAATAACACTATCTTCAAGGAGTTCCTTAATGATTTTTTCAATTTCATTCTTTTTGGCAAAAGGATATCAATATGGGTGCACATTCAGCAGTTGTGCCCCTGGGACCAAAGTGATGCTATGATCATGTTCCCCTCTAGAGGGTGGAATCCCTTCAGGTTTGTCAAATACCTGTTGGTGGCAGTTTAAGACCTATTGCATCTTAGGATGAATATGAAGAGTAGTGGATTCTATGGCCTGGATGGCATTAAACTGGGCGATGACTCCATGATGGCCCTTTTTCAACAACTTTTCCATTCGACACGAGCTGATGATAGAAGGAGCACCTGCCTGGAGTCCACAAAGTGTATGCAAGTGGTCATCCTGCTTAAAGCTCGTATATAACTCCTGGAAATCCATTATGATTAGACCTATTGTGCGAAGCCATTCAACACCCAAGACAATGTCACAACCACCCATGTTAATCGCAAACATGTGGGTCTTTAGGTGGTAGTCTCCCATTTGAAGTTTAATATTTTCGCAGCGACCTTCACATTTCATTGTCCCCCCATCAACAATAAGGACTTGGAAATTAGAGATTTCCCTTACAAAACAATGAACAGCTTCGGTGACTCGCTTATGGATAAAGTTATGAGTGTTGCCACTATCAATCAATACTACTACAGGGCGATGTTTAAGAAAGCCTCTGATTTTGAGAGCTTGGGGCGCAGAAATGCTCGCTAAAGCATGTAGCGAGATAACTGGTTCCTCTGGCGTAGTTGTGAGCTCATTGTCCTGTTGGGTTTCATCAACTTCGTCCTCTTGTGCCCCAAGGGGTGGGGATTCCTCAAATGAGTTGTGATCAGTAGCATCAATTTGAAAGAATTTTAGTTCCTTGCATTTATGCCCCGGGGAGTATTTGTCATCACAGTAGTAACACAATCCTTGTTTTCTTCTTTCAACAATTTTTGTTGGAGAGAACTTTTGAACCTTAAGTGTTTGGGTAGGGCCCTGAGCCTAGGTGGGGCGTCCCTTGGCTATGAAATTTGGACGAGTAGAATGGGCAGCTAAATCACGCTCCATTTCAATAGCCTTTTTGCAAGCATCTATCCATGTAGGTGGGTGGTGCATCCGAATATGTGCTTGGATGGCTTCTTTGAGACCACTTATGAAACATTTCAAGTAGAATTCATCTCCTAGACCTTGTGTTCGGATGGCCAATGTCTCAAAGGTTGCAATGTAATCTTTTACTGTGCATGTCTGTCGAAGCTTAGTAAGACGGCCCAAAAAATTAGATTCTCTATCAAAGCGATCACAAAAGGATTTTGAGAACACCTGCCAAGTTATGTTCTTGGGATAGCATTTTCGATGCCACTGCCACCCTTGCCATCTCTCTTGGTCCAAGTAAAGGTATCCCACACATAGTTTAGTTGGATCATCGCGAATATCATTCAGAATGAAATATTGTTCCAATTATGCTACCCATACTGTCGGATTAGAGCCATCAAATTTATACATGTCCAGCTTGGGTGGCCGAGGGTGGGAATATTGGTGATTTCCATTTAAGTGAATATGGTGGATAGATTCTCCTTCAAGGTGTTCATCAATTCCATGTGCCTCCTGATGCAACCCCGGCGTGATCGTAGTGACTTGTGCAATGAATTGTGTAGTTTTCTGCAAATCTTCCTGGAAAGTATCCTACCTTTTTTCAAGGCGCTCGATCTTCTCGTTGGCCATGACTTGAGCTCTGGTTTCTACCATACATAGATCTTGGTTACTTGACGTCACTTTGAAAAAATTTGGGACTGCCCAAAAATTGAGTGGTTCCCTTAAATTGATTTAATTCAATTTCATGTAATTAAAGATAGGGATTGATTTTATTAATGTGATAGGGATCAATTAGATAAATGAGGGATTATTTCCTCATCTACATGTAATGCACTATTTGAGGAGAGTTCTTGAGGAGTTAGATGTTTTGGGATAGATTTGATATTTTCTATGAATAGTGATTGTATCCACCTTTAGTGGATCTCAACAAACTTTTCTATTGTATATATGCAAACCTGTAATGGATAGAATAAGATGGGAGAATAGGAATATAGAGGGAATAGAGAAAGAGAGGAGGAGAGATATGAATTTTTCCGTAAATGGGAAATTATGCATAACTGTGTAGATATATTTCTTTCCCGTTTTTCTCTAGAATATGTGTGTGTGTGTGTGTTGAAGGCTCTATGTATTCATGATTTCTATGTGGTGTAATTCATATCGAATATAGTTAATAAGTTGTTGTATCATCGCAGGATCAAGTGTTGCAAGTTCGATGTGTTTGAGCTCCATATTAACTCATAGTATAACCCTTTGTTAACAGTGTCGGGGTTCGTCCTTTTTGGAGTGAGACATTATAGCACAGAGGATTACCAAAATTTGCATGAGGGATTCACTGGGGAGAAATACCATACCATGTGCATTAATATTAGGGGATATATATCGAGGAAAAAATGACATAATATATTGAGCATATAATAGGGGGTAAAGGGTTTTTATATTCGTAGGTATAAAAAATGGATCTCAAAGCTAATGAAAAAATATAAAGGGGTATAAAAAATGTCGATGAAAAAATGGATACCTACAATATCTAGTGAAAGTAGGGGTTTTTTAAATTGGGAAGGTGTATTGGGTTCGTATTGGTAGGGGTTAAATAATGTGATTTTTAGAGGTATTTTCCAATATGTAGTCAAATTATGGGTATTGTTTAGTATGCCATGAACACCCATGATATGTTAGAGGCTCATTGAGTGAAGCCCCTGTGAAAATTTGAAGCTCTTTGAAGTTCAGTTAATTGAAAGTGTCGTTGCATTTTCCATCGAGAATTTCTCATTGATTGGCCATTGGCCACTGGGCTTGTAAGGTTTCATTTGTTGACAAGATTCTAACGTTCTAAACCAACACATATCATCTGGTGATCCAATTCATTGCAAAATCATTTCAACAACTATGATGTGACTTTCTTCATCAAACCTTTTCATCCATTGGCCATCAACTACTAAAGATATCACGGACTTGGTGATAATAAAACCTATTCTAATTTGATCTGACAAGCATTGAGTTGGTCCCATTAGTTAACAGACCCAAGAGATGAACTATTTCATGACAACAAGAGTTTTTTCCACCGATACTGACCTAACATGAAACTACCAAAAGTTGTCAATGTCAACAAGCATTGGGTAGTCCCGTCAGCTAACAAACCCAACAAATGGCTATTTGATGATAGTTGAAGTTATTTTCACAATTATTGTTGGGTAGTCTTGTTAACTAATGGTCTCAATAGATGAGTTATTTTTCGTCAATTGTAGTTCTGTGTATCATGACCATTTATTAGGAAAGTGTTGAAAGTTGTAGGGAGTCTGAAAGGCCTATCCCCTTTGGCTTAACCATTAGTTGTAGTGTTGATCATATGGCTAAGTGTTTGACTGGCCCTTATGACTCTGGGCTTAGAAATTTGGGGATTGTGTTCAAATCATGTAGGGTTGGAAAGTGTTAGCGAGCTACGAATTTGGGGTTTTTACGTGAATTTGCAATGAAAATTTGAGTACATTGGGGATTTGAAAAAGCACTCAGGGCACTGATAAAAGTTTAAAACTTGATCTACAGTTATCATAAAGGGATTGGGGAGATTTTCCACAATGAGATCGAAGTTGATCCAAGGGGTTTAAATGGAAATTTTGATTTAGGCCACCATGAACAAAGAAAGTGGGATGCATCGACATCATTTAGTATGAGGAAGATGTTGTCACATTAGTGTTAAATAACATTATATTAAAAGAATATATTTATTTGTATTAAAAATTTGAAAAAAAATACAAATAAATATTAAATGAAAATAATACAAGTACCCTTTACAATATTTAAAGTTATGTTTTTCAATTAGAAATAGAAATAGAAAATATTGTTAATTTTACCAATATAATAATAACAAAGATCTACTTTTGATTATAAGTTGGTTACGAAAATAGGAAAAAAAAAGAGTCTATATAATTAGTTTGTAATAAGAAAAATAAATAACTATGTACATATGTACATGTTTAATTAGTTTGTATTAAGAGAATTAAATAATTTCCTATGCACCTGACAATCAATGCAAATCCATCTTAAACACAAACTATAAAATACTAAGAGGGATTAAATTTCTTAAGATGTAATTTCTATATCATTTAATATAATGGAATAATAGTTTTATATCGTTTAATATAATGGAATAATGCATAACATGGAATTAAATGATTACATAATTTACATATTAAGAAATTTGATCCCTCTTAGTACTTAACTATCCTAGATCCATCTTAACTCTAGATCTAGCAAGCATTGGAAGGGATCAAACATCTTTTCACTCTAAAATAGTTTTGCACTTCAATAGATTTGATCCCTCTCGGCACTTGATAGATTTGGAATTAAGATGGATATATATACATATATATAGAGTTCTTCTTACATAAGACCATGTGCAAAACCATGGGTTGTCAAAACATGGAGTTCAAAAACCACCAACGGTAAATTTATTATTTTACCTCTATTTTATTTTCATTATTAATTTTGTTATTTGTTAGGCTAGGCATTGGTAACTCTATGAATTGATTAATTCTATTAGTAAAAATCATTAATATATACATTAGAGAGGAAGACCCTTGAAATTCATATTCTAGTGTCTCTTCATCTTAATTATTCTCATATTTACAATATTTACAATATTTCCCAATCCCTAAATATTAGGTTTCAACATCCCCCCCTTAATTTGAAGGGATGTTGATGAGTCCAAGCATCATTCTGAATCATTCAAACTTTACTCTTCCAAGTGTTTTGGTGAAGATGTCTGCAATCTGCTCATTTTTGGAACAATGGTGTAGGTGAATAGTCTTGGCATCAACATGATGTCGAATCAAATGATACTTTGTATTGATATGCTTGATTTGATCATGGAACTTTTGATTCTTGACCAATTTTATTGCAGAAGTATTTTCAGTCAAAATAGGAGTAGACTGCACTTGTTTCTCTTGCAAATATTCAAGAATATTCCTAAGCCACACAATCTCTTTTGTTGCTTCTACAACTGCTACATATTTTGCCTCTGTTATGGAATCTGATGACACTGATTATTTGTGTGACCTCCAAGAGACAATTCCTAATCCAAGACTCATAACATAACCTGAAGTAGATACTCCATTTTCTTTATCTCCATCAAAATCTGAATCAAAGTATCCAATCAAGTTGAAGTCATCCACTTGTGTATACTTGAGTCCAAATTCTTGAGTTCCATTCAAGTACCTTATAACTCTTTTTGCAGTAAACCAATGACCCTCACAAGCTTTTTGCATAAACCTAGAAAGGATTCCAACAACAAATGAAATGTCTGGTCTGGTAGTAGTTAGGTAGTTGAGACTTCCTACGAGTTTTTTGTACTTTGTTGCATCCTTAAATTCATTTCCTTCTTTGGATGTGAGCTTTAAATTTTTTTCCATTGGAGTGGTCAAAGGATTGCATTCATCCATGCCAAAAATTTTCAACAAATCTCCAATTTACTTTTTTGAGAGAGGAATATAAACTTTTGATGTTGGGTTACTTCAATACCTAGATAATAGTGAACATATCCCAAATTTGTCATGTCAAAACCTTTCCTCAATTATTTCTTTATGGATGCAATGTGATTTTCATTGTTACCTGTCATCAGTAGGTCATCTACATACGCCAAAACATATACAACAACTTTTCCAACTTTCTTGAAAAACAAAGTTGCATCATCAAGATCATAATGTTTGAAATTTAGTTTCAGAATGTGCCTAGTCAATTTTTCATACTAGGCTCGTGGTGCTTGTTTTTGGCCATAAAAGGATTTGATAAGCTTGCATAATTTATGGTCTTGTCCCTTCACAAAAAATCCTTATGGTTGATACATAAAAACATTTTCTTTCAGATCTTCATTCAAGAAGGCAGAATTTACATCCATTTGATGGACTTTCCATCTATTGAGTTGCCAAGGCAAAGAGAGTCTGGATGGTATCCCATTTGTTGTGGGGGAAAAAGTCTCCTCATAATTGACCCCTTCTTTCCATGAAAAACCTTCTGCCACGAGCCTATATTTATGCTCGTCAAGTGAGCCATCTTCTTTATACTTATTCTTGAAGACCCACTTGCAACTAATCGGTTTGGTTCCCAATGGAGGGTCCACGAGCTTCCAGGTTCCATTCTTTATCAGAGCATCATACTCTTTCTGCATTGCTTCTTTCCATTCATCATGAGAAGCATATTCTTTAAATGAAGTTGGTTCAAAATCTATAGACAAATTTAATTCATAATCATAAGAAACATCCATATCAACAGTTGAATCATAATAATCTACATCACCTCCATTTTGTCTAGTATAACTTCTTGTTCCTGTCTTTCCAACCTCATCAAGATGAACACTTTCAAGTGTCTTAGTGAGCCATTTTGGAGGACCTTTCTAAGATGGCTTAGGTTGTTCAGTTGACTGAGATGGGGTTGAATCAAGATTTAGCCTTCCAATTCTCTCAATCACATCACTCAAAGTGTCTTCTTGATCAGTGGTTGGAGCTTCATGAGGGGGAGAGAGTGCTTCAAAAGGAGATTCCATAGATTGATCCAGGATAGGGATCCCCCCTTCAAGATGTGGAATCTCATTATCAAATTCCTGAAAAGATTTTTCATTCCCGAATCTGTCCAAGCGATCAAGTTGTTGCTCAACAACATTGTCAATCTTGGAAGATTCAAGAAAAATTACATATCTAGATAATATAAACTTCTTATTTACTTCATCATAGAGATGATATGCTTTGGAGGTATCCGAGTACCCCAAGAAGATACACTTTCAACTCCTTGCACCAAGTTTGTTTCTTTGTTCCTTAGGAATCAAGGCATAACAAGCAAAACGAAAAACCCTGAGATACCTCACTGGAGGAATGTGGGCATACCACATTTCATAGGGAGTCTTATTTTTGAGAGCATGATATGGACATATGTTCTTAATATAAACTGCACATAGAACTACGTCAACCCTGGAAACATCAGCTTTACATTTTTGAAAAATATCATTGAATGTACCATATTTAAGATTGTCCTGTTCATTCTTTCAGCTACATCATTTTGTTGGGGATTATAAGGCATTGATGTTTGATGTTGAATCTGGTGCTGGTGAATATAGTTTTCAAATTCATTTGAATTATATTCTTTTCCATTATCAGTATGAATAAAGCCAATATGAGATTGTGTATTGTTTTCAATCCATGCATGAAAGTTTTTGAAAGTTTCAAAAGCTTCAGATTTGTTCTTCAACAGATATACCCAACACATTCAGGTGTAGTCATCATGTATTTATTTACATTTGCAGAAGGAACATGCATAGGGCCACACAAGTTAGAATGAATCAATTCAATATTTCTATGTGCTTTGGAATGAGAATCATGAAATGATTATTTGTTGTGTTTTCCTAAGATACAAGCATCACATTGCTTAAGTTTCCTAGGAATGGTGGGCAAACCAGTAACGCCATTTCTCTTTAATAAATGAAGATTGGCATAGTTCAGATGTCCAAATCTAGCATGCCATAAGAGACTAGACGATGATGTACCTTCATCATATTGAGAACTATCTACAATTTTTTTTGCACGAGCAGAGGTTCCTTGCAACTTCAAGAGTCTTTCTTCTTCTATCCTAATCATGATAAGTGAGTTGTCTGAGGTTTTTCTCACCTCAAATTTTCCATAAAACATGTGAATGGAGTGCCCTTGCTGGAGGATGTGAACCAAGGACAACGGGTTTTTCTGCAACTTTAGGAGGTAGAGGACATCATGTAGAAGAAATTCAGGGAGATCAGGCAATTTGAGCTTGATAGTGCCAAGTCTAGATGGCTTGAGTTTTGATTTGTCTGCAAAGTAGACTGCTCAATCTACATTGTCACTAAATTAGTCAAATAAATCTCTTCGAAAGGTTATGTGGCAGGTTGCTCTTAATCAAGTAACCACGTCTCTTTCCACGAAGTAGGTAAGGCATTAAACAAGTCTCCAGTTACTCCAATATTGCAATGCGCCACAATATAATGAGCAGATTCAGGTGCTTTACCTTCCCTTGGATCCAATAATTTGAATTTCTCTTCATTTATTTCTTGTCTGATTCTGTCCCAAGAGAGCTTGCATGTGGAAGCATCATGACCATTTTTGTTACAGCGTATGCAATGAAGATTGAGTATTCATCCTTGATAATGTTTGCCCCCTTGCCTCTGTTATTCTTTTTTCCACGTCTTCTTCTGCCACCTCTTTCTCTAAAATAATCATGCGCCTTATTCTTCTCTTTCTTTGCAAGGCGCACAACTTCTTCAGAATACTGAGCAGTTGTCTTTTTCTTCCCAAAATCTTTCTCTCTTTCTGCAAACTTCTCCATAAGAGAGTCAAATGAAATCTCTTTAAGTTTTCCACTAGCTTGTAATGATTCAAGATAATGAGAATATGTGGGATATAGTGCCTTGACATAAGTTGTGAAAGGAACACCCATTTTAACACTGATGGCTTCTACATCATGCATAATAGATCTAATTTCAAATGCTAAGGCAAGGGGATCATCATCTTTTAATTCTAGATTGAAGAGTTTGATCATAAGTTGGACTACTTCAAGTTCAGAGTGTGAGTGATATAAGTCTTTCAGCTTCTTTAAAGCACTAAATGCATTTGTAAATGGTGCAATGCGACGAATCACCTCTTCATTTACTGATGTCGCAATCAAGGCATAGGCCTTGTTGTTCTTATTCTCCCATATGGATAGCTCTTTTCCATATGTGGGCTTTTTAGGTGGATTCCCAACTTCTCCTTCACATACTCCTTTCCACAATTCATTGAAAATAAGGGTATGCTTTATCTTTATGGACCATTCATGGTAGTTCTCTTTGCTAGAGAAAACTACAAGATGAGTGAATGCATTATGAAATTATGAATTATGCTTCAAATAATCAAAAAATTTATATATCTCTTACAGATAATAAATCGCCATACAACTTTGTCTCCAAAAATCATTAAAAACCACTCAAAATAACTCAACAAATCACCACTTCAGAACAACCAATATTCATTTCTATCACCACTTCATTTAGAACTCAATAAAAGAATATAATAGAAAGGTACCCAGCAACGAACAAAAAACGAGACATCAACCTACCATAATACTAAAATTTAAGCTTAAAGCCATGGTTATCTCGTCCAAGATTCCTGGCCTACCTAGAAGCTATGGAAATATATATCTTTGAATTAAAATAAAATAAAGAAATTGGTATCGATGATAAACTATAACATTATAATTTGAGCAAGCTACGTAAGGCCCGCCAACGAAGGGGGATAAGTCATTTTCGATGCACTGCCAAATCTTTCCTTATCCACCGCCAAATCTTTCCCTATCCTCCGACAAATATGACTACTTCATTTAAAACGCCTTTATTTAGACCACGACCAAATGATGGGTTAGTTGGAAACAAAAAGAGACGCAGCGACTAAGATAATACTAAAAGTTAGGCATAAAGTAACGTGGAAGGTGATACACTTGGCTGTTCAAAATATTAATCTTCATTATTAATATGAATTTTAATTCAAAATGTAAATGGCAGTGTTTGACAAAGTATTTATTTATTTTTAAACATGGGGTTTTCTTCTTGAGACCATTATGTGAGAATCAAACTGGTTTTGTATTTTTATTTAAAATATTAAATTAAATTATTCAATAAAGTATATGTTATTTTTTGAAGTTATAAGATAATGCGGTTGTATTGTGATGAGAAAGTTGGAGATGAAACAAATCAACCATTATAATATTTTTTTTATAATGGATTTTTTTTAAATAAAAAAATTGGGTGGCATTAGTATCAACCATTTATAAGTTAATATTAGTAATAATTTGTGATTTGATAAGAGTAGAGACATTTGAAGACACTATGTCTTACTCTAAAGGAACATCTAACTCTTGAAGTACATCACAATGCGCCAATATTAATTTATCAACATCTACAAACTATATCTACTCTGGCAAAAGACCAATTCAAGGTGTTTAGCAAGGTATTCACTTAGAGACAATTTGGTGTTGTCATGGCCAAGAATGCTACTTGGAATCAAAATGACAAACTTTTACTAATGGTTGTGGATCCTTAACCAAAACGTTAAACCAAAGAATTCTATAAGGTACCCACTTTTAATGGAGTTATTGTGACCTAGAGGGTTGCTTGAGATTCAAACCACAACCTTTTACTAATGGGTATGGATCCTTAATAAAAACCCAAATTTGAGAACTTCAACAAGGTACCCACCTTCACTGCAGTTGTGGCACAATATGGCATTGTTGTGACAAAGAGGACCACTTGGGAATGAAACCAACAACTTTTTAATAATGGATGTGGACACTTAATCTAAAAGCTAGGATAGGGTATCTAACAAGGTACCCACTTTCACTGGTGTTCGTAGTGCAATATGGTGTTGTTGCAACCAATAAGGAAATATGGTGTCATTGTGAGTAAGAGGGTGTAAGGGCCTAGCCTTGAATGGCTTCGAGCAACTCCACCCCATGCTCACCACAATGGTCATTGACTGACATGGATGAGTTGATGGAAACTTGATGACTTTGGTTTTCGACACTCTTACACAATGGAAGATGCACTAAGGACATATTGAGTGGCCCTACTCAGATTGGATGCAACATAGACCTTGGAAACATGCACTAGTTGGACACACCAAGAGAAGCTTGGAAGGGAACTTGGTGACAAAAGGAAAAGTGGTGGTTATGGTAAATGAACCTATCTAATTTGCAAGCATGATGCATATTAAATGAAGTTAGCACATAGGACTTGACTAGCTTGGGTGATATGATTATGCTAAGTTCAAGGTTAGGCACAGTAGGGCGAATTGTATTCGTTTAGTGAGACGAAGAAGAAGAGAAGACTTGTAGGAGGCAAGCCTACAATTGCTTTAGGGGTTCGATTGTGAAAGTTTGATGGGCAGTAGGTAGAAGGTAGTACCGCCTTGGACTCATTATACATTTGTAATAGAGTTACAAGTAGGAGGTTATAACTCCCTCATTTTGTGTATTTGACTTTCTTCAAATAATAAAGTTAAGGCACCTACCTTTGTTGCCACCTGTGCATGTGTGTTCTGGACCCTTTATGATTATTGGATGTTATTGTCCCTTGTTTTGCTTTGAGTTGGCTAAGTGTAAAAGTATTGTTGAGATGTTTTAAAGGTTAGGGTTGGACATATGCTTATTGTTGAATGAACTTGGTTGAGTAGAACTTAGTTGCATTTGAGAGATAGTAGCCTAAGGTGAAGTTATTTGTAGATCTCAAGTGAAAAGGTGCAATTTTGTTGTAGTAGGCATACGTTGGCCAAGCCCCTATAGCTAAGGGAACGTAAGCCCTCTTTGGTATGTGATTATTATATGTATGATATATTACAAATTATTACTACAATGACATCATCTATGCTCCATCTTTGTTGCACATTAATATTTTTTTTACTTTGTAGATGTACGATTTAATGATCACAAGTCCCTTTCTAATAGTTTTCTCCATCACCTTTAACTTTTAACTAATAGATACGGATATTCAACTAAAACATTAAACTATGGTATTGAACAAGCTATCCACTTTAATGGAGTTGTGAGACAATATGATGTCATTGCAACCAAGAAAGTTGCTTAGAAATTATATCAACAAGCTTTTATTGATGGACATGGATCCTTAACGAAAACCCCAAATTGAGGGATTAAAAAAAGTGCCCACTTTCATTGGAGCTATCAAGATCAAGAGGGTCACTTGGGAATCAAACAAACAATATTTTACCAATGGATATGGACCATTAACCAAAGTCTAGATTGAGGTGTTCAACAAAGTATCCATTTGAATTGAAGTTGTATGACAAATCGATGTTGTTGCTATAATTGGACCAATTGGGAATCAAACCAATGACCTTTTAATAATGGATATAAATCCTTAATTAAATTGTCAAACCAAAATGTTCAACATGGTACTCACTTTCATCGGAGTTGTAAGGTGATATAGTATTATTTTAATTAAAAATAAAAGCTACTAAAGATTGGAACACAATCACTTCAACATCACGAGGGAGAGGACAACCCCTTCCTAGATCTAAATCCATGGTTGAAGAACCTGGAAAACCCTGGTATCTTGGAAAAAAAACAATGACTAGAACAATAAACCAATATTTCTATTATTTTTTTAAGATGATATTTCATTTTGTTTAAATTCTTCCATTTTAATTTTTTAAATTTCAAAAGTAAAATTTAAATTTTTTAAATTTAATTAATTTTAAATTATAAATTATAAATAAAAATCTATTTTACAAAATTAAATTTTATTTATAAATAATAATATAATAATTTAATTAAAATTTTATTGATAAAGTTTAAAAAATTAAATCATAACTTCAAATTAAAAATAAATAAATAAATCGTAGCAAAAATACCTTAACCAATTAAATCATAAAATGGCTGACATGGTTTATTTCAAAACGAAAAGGCACACCCTATGAGTGAATGTTAGGTCAAAGATGTCATTCCAAAACAGTATAAAGCGTGTGGCATGATATTGTTGCCAGCATTAATTACTATGTATTGCCAAAGAGAAAATGAATGATGTGAATGTTATTATGCGCATTGCCTCTGGCTGAATGGGAAGTTTGACGACCATTTTAAAGTAAGGTCGAATCATGATATGTGAGAATTTAATATAATGTTGATAGGAGATTAAATTGGTAAATAAGAAAAAAATGAGTTTTTTGAAGTAAAAAAAATTGGTGTATTTTCTGATTTAATTTGTCTAAAATTTGATAGGGATTTATTGAAATCACAAATTTGATAGGTGAACTCTGTACAATCGAAGTGTCCCAAGGGATTTTTATGGTGCTCAATCCATATATGCAATGAAAAAACCAATTTAAACAATACAAATCAAGATTTCACCAAGTCACACTTAAAAACAACTCCATGAAGAAATACAAAAGAGTATGAAACATTTGGCATGAATTTAAAATCTGGTTATATATATATATATATATATATATATATATATAAAGTTTGGTTAAAAACTTCAATATTATTTTTAATATTTAATATTAAAATTAAATTAAATTAAATACTTATAGATGTGGCATTGGAATATGTTATTTTGATAGGCTCTTTCTTTTCTTTTCTTTTCTTCTTCTTCTTCTTTTTTTCAAGAAAGAAAAATCAACAAATTTGCTATTAATAAAAAACTAGTTTACATAAGTTTGATATTTGGAAATACATCGATATGATCATGTACATAAAGATTCCATGAACATCATCGCTCAGTAGTTGGATATGTCTCATTCTGATAAAACAAAAAAGGCTATATAAACTATGTACTACATCACAATAACAAAAGATTTAGAGAAGGATCATACATCACTTCATTTATGAATAGCAAGTTAAGTATGTTCAACTGAAAGGAATCATGCCTGAACTTTCAAGTTCACTTGGATAAAAAGCTTTGTAATGTATCTCGCCCATCTTATAGGTGTGGCATCTACAACAAAGTTTTGTTCCTTGTAGATATGTGCAAAAGTAACCACTTTAAACATTTTCTTCAACTCTCTGATCCTACACATCCAGTTGCTTAGTAAAGGAGGGGCGAAAACATAACAATCATTTATACAATCAATAGTGACTTTTGAGTCACCAAACCACCAAAAACATACATAGTCTTAAGATGAAGAAATCTGGCACAAAAAAGTAAACCCCAAAGAGTTATAACTTCAGCCCTGGAGTTTGTCCCTGATCCAAAATTCTAGCTGAACTGGTAATTTAAATCCGAAGATATCACAATCTGTACACCACATCCACATTCTTGTTGTTGTGTGGCCCCATCAAAGAAACCAACAGGGTAATTATCCAAACATTTTATAGATCTGAAACTTCTAAATTTTCCTTTTTGGGACACGGGACTAAATTCCTTGAAATAAGCACAGATCTTGATGCAATTTTTGTCTAAGTCGAAAGGGATATTTTCAAAAATAATTGTGTTCCTGCATTGCCATATACCCTAGAAGATTAAAAAGAAAAGTGTCCTGAACTCCATGAAATTCGGTTTCCACTCCTTTATGCATGATTCAATCGACAAGAAGCTCCAACTTGCATTTAAAGATAAGAGTTGTAAGACATTTATCTAGATGGTAATGGGAGAAGGGACCCTACCCAATTTCAGCCCTCTTGGGACTATCACTTCACATCGCCCCACCTCACACTTGGAGGTATGGTTGCATGTGCTCCCTCTGCCCACTTGGCTCGAAATTTCCCCCAACTAGAGGTCTCTGCATGAGTGGATGCCTCCACTCGATCTCATCTCTGCTTCTCCAATTGTGGTTGTTCCACAATTTTTTGAGACTAATTCTGAGGTTGCTTCTTCTCTGCTTGAGTGGATCTCTCCACTCGGTCTCCTCTCTACTTCTCCAATTGTGGCTACTCCACAATTATCTGAGACTGCTTTTGAGGCTTCTTCTGGGGCTGCATGTTGAGAGGTAATTTACTCCCCCTTTCAACTACCAAGTCTCTAACCCTTGCCTTGCTCCTCAAGGCTTTTCATGCATCTTGTACCTCAAGAGTATACAGGTTCTTGGCTCACACACCAATCTCTTTCATATGTCTCGCCGTCACAAAATTTTCTGAAGGAGCCGATTTTAAATCAACGATATCTCCCTCATCCGAACTCTGATTTGGATGATTTTTCTTTTGAATTTGGGTATTTTTTTCCAAGGAATCAAGATCTGCTATTTGTTTTTGAAAAATTTCAACAAAAGATTTCATATCTTCTTTGCAAACTCGCCGCCCATAAAATTCTTGCTCCTCAATCTGCCCACTAGCAGCCTTCTAGCTCCATTAAGAAGTCTGCACATAGGGCCTTCTGGATCTGCTCTAAACTAGAGCTCCATCAATCTGCAAGGACAGATTTGAATTCTTCTCTTTTATATTGTGTTCAGCTCCGATACCATGTAGATTTTCCTGTAGATTCACAGCTCATATAATTTCCTAAAATACAAGACAAGAATTTACTCTACTATTTACAGGGGAAGCCCATAAAGATTGATGAAAACAATAATCGATAAGAGGAAGATAATTAATGGCACATAACACAATATGTATCCAGGGGAAGTCACAACTCAAAACCCCTACTATCTATATTGAATTACTCAGAAATACAACACAAGAATACAATGTTTTTTCTCACAAGAACAATCCCAACACAAGTATAATCAACTCTCAGCTCACAAGTTAGCTCAAGCCAAATCCTTAGCCTATTCTATAGCTCTATAATTCCCTATTTCCTTGCACAATTCCCAAGAGCATCAACCCATATTTAATTGGGAAATCATGCTTCCAAAACTGCACAGTCCAAACTTAGGTCCATAACTGATTGCATGCATGATCTGTACAACTCAGAAAATCATACAATTAATAGTACATTGTCCCTGCACTCTAGTCTCAAGTGGGGATTTCTCTAAAATATCATGCATGTGTTTCTCTTGAGTGAATCTCCAGTTAGCGAGAGTAGCACTAAGGATGCACCAGTGCAGCAACTCACTACTAGACCTCTACTAGTTCCACCAACGGTTAGAACTAGTTTAACTAACTATAACTCAGTCAAACTGAGTTATCTAATTACAACTCAAATAAACTCAATCTGGACCACGAAAACCTAGGGATCACACTTACATGACTCCAGATATACTTTCAACTCGAATTTCCTAAGCTAACTAAGTGAACTTAACTTAGTTAACTATAACAAGTTTCTATGAGAAAATAATTACAATTTTAATTCAAGGACAAATTAAATTGGAATTTTTGGATTCTATTTTTAGCATTTCTTGTTGTTATTTTAACAACACTTTCAACTCCTTGCACCAAGTTTGTTCTTTGTTCCTTAGGAATCAAGGCATAACAGGTGGAACCAAAAACCCTAAGATGCCTCACCGAAGGAATGTGGGCATACCACATTTCATAGGGAGTCTTATTTTTGAGAGCATGAGATGAACATATATTCTTAATATAAACTGCACATAGAACTACATCAGCTCAGAACATCATCTTTACATTTTTTGAAAAATATCATTGAATGTACCATATTTACGATTGTATCGTTCATTCTTTCAGCTACACCGTTCCTGTTGGGGATTATAAGGCATTGATGTTTGATGTTGAATCCCATGCTAGTGAATATAGTTTTCAAATTCATTTGAATTATTTTCTTTTCCATTATCAGTATGAATAGAGCTAATATGGGATTGTGTATTGTTTTCAACCCATGCATGAAAATTTCAAAAGCTTTAGATTTGTTCTTCAACAAATATACCCAACACATTCTAGTGTAGTCATCAATAAAAGTCATCATGTATTTATTTACATTTGCAAAAGGAACATCATAGGGCCACACAAGTTAGAATGAATCAATTCAATATTTCTATGTGCATTGGAATGAGAATCACGAAATGATTATTTGTTGTGTTTTCCTAAGATACAATCATCACATCACTTAAATTTCCTAGGAATGATGGGCAAACCAGTAACACCATTTCTCTTCAATAAATGAAGATTGGAATAGTTCAGATGTCCAAATCTAGCATGCCATAAGAGACTACTAGACGATGGTGTACCTTCATCATATTGAGAACTATCTACAAATTTTTGTGCACGAGCAGAGGTTCCTTGCAACTTCAAGAGTCTTTCTTCTTCTATCCTAGTCATGACAAGTGAGTTGTCTAATGTTTTTCTCACCTCAACTTTTCCATAAAACATTTGAATGGAGTGCCCTTGCTGGAGGATGTGAACCAAGGACAACAATCTTTTTTGCAACTCTAGGAGGTAGAGGACATCATGTAGAAGAAATTCAAGGAGATCCAGTAGTTTGAGCCTGATAGTGCCAAGTTTGGATGGCTTGAGTTTTGATTTGTCTGCAAACTAGACTGCTCCATCTACATTGTCACTAACTTATTCAAAGAAATCTCCTTGAAAGGTTATGTGGCAGGTTGCTCCTTAATCAAGCAACCATGCCTCTTTCCATGAAGCAAGTAAGGCATTAAACAAGTCTCCAGTTACTCCAACATTGTAATGTGCCACAATATAATGAGCAAATTCAGGTGCTTTACCTTTCCCTAGATCCAATGATTTTCCTTTCTCTTCATTTCTTTCTTGTCTGATTTTGTCCCAAGACAACTTGCATGTGGAAGCATCATGACCATTTTTGCTACATTGTATGCAATGACGATCAAGTATTCATCCTTGATAATGTTTGCCCCCCTTGCCTATGTTATTCTTCTTTCCACGTCTTCTTCTACCACCTCTTTCTCTAGAATAATCATGTGCATTATTATTCTCTTTCTTTGTAAGGCACACAACTTCTTCATAAGGCTGAGCAGTTGTCTTCTTCTTCCCAAAATATTTCTCTCTTTCTGCAAACTTCTCCATAAGAGAGTCAAAGGAAATCTCCTTAAGTTTTCCACTAGCTTGTAATGATTCAAGATAATGAGAATATGTGGGATATAGTTCCTTGACGTAGTTTGTGAGAGGAACACCCATTTTAACGTCTGTGGCTTCTACATCATGCACAATCGCTTTGATTTCAAAGGCTAGGGCAAGGACATCATCGTATTTTAATTCTATATTGGAGAGTTTGATCTTAAGTTGGACTACTTCAAGCTCAAAGTGTGAGTCATATAAGTCTTTCAACTTCTTTAAAACACTAAATGTGTTTGTAAACGATGCAATGCAATGACTTACCTCTTCATTTATTAGCATTGCAAGCAAGGCGTAGGCCTTTCTGATCTTATTCTCCCATATGGTGAGCTCTTTGCTAGATGTGGGCTTTTCTAGTGGATTCACATCTACTCCTTCACATTCTTCTTTCCACAATTCATTGAAAATGAGGGTATACTTTATCTTTATGGACCATTCATGGTAGTTCTCTTTGCGAGAGAGAACTACTCCAACTACGGAGATGAGTGAATACATTATGAAATTCTAAACTATGCTTTGAATAGTAAAAATTTAATATATGTCTCTTACAAATAGTAGACCGCCATACAACTTTGTCTCAAAAAATCATTCAAAATAACCCAAGAAATTGATATTGAAATAGGGCTTAGACTCTTTATCTCGAACATCAACATTTATATAATATAAAATCCATACTCCATATATATGTAATCCAACTCAAATATATAAATGGTTTAATCCGCTTATAAATGGTTAAGTACAATAACAAATTGTTTAGCTTATAGTCAAGGTTCACCCATATAATTCAACATATAATGAATCAATGCACATATATTCCAACGCACATAAAGAATCAACATTGGAAATGAACCAACGAACTGGAAATGTATGTAAAGGTCCATCTTAAATACGGATCTAATATGAACCGAGAGGGATCCAATTTCTTTACATGCAATTTTTTTTATGAGCCAACATTATTTAAATGTTTTAGATTTTTAAAAAAAATTATTTTAACTAACATGATCAAAATTTTAACTTTGATGATAGATGAACATCGTTACACATCATAATGGCTGTAGAATGAACCTCTCGACTCAATCAACCAATACACAAAATTCAGAAAACATGATTCGCTATTAACCTACCATAATACTATAATTTAAACTTAAAACCAACATCATCTGGTCCAAAATTCCTGGCCTACCTAAAAGATATGGAAATATATATCATCTAGTCCAACATTCCTGGCCTACCTATAAAAGATATGGAAATATATATCTTTGAAAAAAATAAAAATAAATAAATAAATTGGTATCGATGATAAACTATAACATTATAATTTGAGGCAGCTACGTCAGGCCCGCCAACGAGAGGGGATAAGTCCTTTTCGATGCATTTAAAGATCTTTCCTTATCCACCGACAACTATGAATACTTCATTTAAAACGCCTTTATTTAGACCGCGACCAACTGATGGGTTAGTTAGAGACAAAAAGAGACACAAGGACTAAGATAATACTAAAATTTAAGCATAAAGTAATGTGGAAGGTAATACACTTGGCTGTTGAAAATATTAATCTCATTATTAATATGAATTTTAATTCAAAATGTAAATGGCCATGTTTGACAAAGGATTTATTTATTTTTATTTGATTTTTAAGGATAACATGGGGTTATGGGGTTGTTCTTCTCGAGATCATTATGTGAGAATGTATTTTTATTTAAAATATTAAATTAAATTATTTAATAAGGTATATGTGTTTTTAAGTCACAGGATAATATGGTTGTATTGTGATTGAGAAGGTTGGAGAGGAGACAAATCAATAACTTTTTATTAATTGTAATAAGAAAGTCTTCTTAAAGTGATGTTTATAAAAAGATGATATTTAAGTTTAAAAAATTTAAAATTATATATAATAATTAATATATATATATATATATATATATATATATATATATATATATATATATAAATAAATAAATAAATAAAGAGAATAAATATTTTTTTAATTGAAATATATATATTTTTAATTTTTATTAAAATTATTAATTCTATATAAAAATTATTTATCAGAAAATTTGATAACGAAGAAATTAGTAATTTTTATTAAAATTTTAAAAATAAAAAATCAACAACTTGTATCACAATAAAATAATTTTAAATAAGGTTTTTTTTACTATATTTTACTTTCAACTTAAAAAATGTTTTTTAAAGACTTACCATATCCTCATATTTTTGTTTTTAAAAAATATATCATATTATCACATTGTAACATGATTTTTAACCATGTATATCAAATTATAATGGTTTTGTCAAATATAATTGATAAAATCTTTAAAAATATTGCTTTAAAAATAATTAATATAATGTTTTTTTTTTAAATAACATTTTATTACGTTTAAATTTTCTCATTTCAATTTTTAAAATATTGAATACCAAATTTAAATTTTTTAAATTTAATTAATTAATAATTTATTTTAATAATTTTAAATTTTAAATTAAAATTTCTTTTACACAATTAAATTTTATTTATATACCAACAATAAAAAAAACATTTTATTTATATATCAACAATAAAAAAACAAGTCCTAACTCTAGTTTTTAAAATTTTGATGTTTAGAATCAATTTACAAAAAATCTCACCAGTGTTATATAACATAATATAATAATTTAATTTATTAAAATTTTAATAAAAAAATTAAATAAATAAATAAATACCTTAACCAATTAAATCTTAAAATGGCTGACATGGTTTATTTCAAAACGAAAAGGCACACGCTATGAGTGAATGTTAAGGTCAAAGATGTCATTCCAAAACCATATAAAGCATGTCAATATTGTTTCACGCATTAATGATGTGAATGTCATTATTTTTTTTTTCAGAGTGAAAATCAGCATATTTATATATTGAGGAAATATAAGGCATATACATATGAGCCAATATAGCAGGCGAAAGCTGTCAGTCCAATAACATTCCAGAGGAATCGACAGGCCATGAAGAGGCAGAGGAGCCGATTAAGACCATAAAGAAATCCACAAGACGATACAGCATGCAGAAAAAGACAGAATATAAGCATAGGCCAGACAATTAATTGTTGAACCGTAAGCAGAGAAAAGGGGAGGGGAATCCTGAAGCCGGGAGGATAAATCCCATCTGATATTGCGCATCGAGGAGGAACCCGAGATATATGCATGGCCAGGTACAAAACAGTGCCAAAAACCATCGACCATTATGGAGAGAAAACCTGTGCAAAGACCTAAAAACATGAAGAGAGAAAAAGACATGTAAAGAACAGTAACATCAACATGTTGGATTAAGCATCCTGAAAAATGTCATGGATGTGAATGTCATTATACGCATTGCCTCCGGCCGAAAGAGATAAATGAGTGAATGGGAAGTTTGACCACCATTTTAAAGTAAGGCCGAAGCATGACATGTGAGAATTTAATATAATGTTGATAGGAGATTAAATTTGTAAATAGGCAATGAAGAAACGAGTTGGAGTTGTTTGGAAAAAAAGAAAGTGTGTATTTTTTAATTTAATTTATATAAAATTTGATAGGTATTTATTGAAATCACAAGTTTATGGGTAAATTTTGTATAATTGAAGTGTTTTATAGAATTTTTAAGGTGTTAATTTATATAGGCATTCAAAAAATCAATTTAAACAATACAAATCAATATTTCACCACAGAATTTTTCATTGATTTCTGTCCAAAAATCCACGGAAAACTTAAAAAAATTGCACTTAAAAACAACTCCATAAAGAAATACAAAAGAGTGTAAAATATTTGGTGTGAATTTAAAATCTGGTTTTAAACTATATATATAGAGAGATAAAAGATTAAGTTCGGTTAAAAACTTATTTTTTTTTTAATATTTAATATTAAAATTAAATTAAATAAAAAATGTATAGATATGCATTGGAATATGTTTTGTTTTTTTTTTCCTTTTTTCAAAAAAAAAATCAACAAATTTTCTATTAATAAAAAACCAATTTACATGAGTTTGACATTTGGAAATACATAGACATGATCATGTACATAAAGTGAAAAAAAATCAACAAATTTTCTATTAATAAAAAACCAATTTACATGAGTTTGACATTTGGAAATACATGGACATGATCATGTACATAAAGATCTCATGAACATCATCGCCTAATAGTTGGATATGTCTCATTCCGATGACAGAAACAAAAAAGGCCATATAAACTATGTACTACATCACAATAACAAAAGCTTTAGAGAAGGATCATCCATCACTTCATTTATGAATAACAAGTTAAATATGGTCAACTAAAAGGAATCATGCATGAACTTTGAAGTTCACTCGGATAAAAAGCTTTCTAATGTATCTCGCTCATCTGATAGGTGTGGCATCTACAACAAAGTTTTGTTCCTTGCAGATATGTGTCTAAGGAGCTCAATTTATTATAATTATATTGTGAAGCCATAATTCTCATAATATATCATGATACCATAATCAACGATTTATAATTTAATTAGAAATGGAGTAATTCTCATATTAAACCAACATAGATTCATTTTAAATATAGGTCTAACATGAGTTGAGAGGGATCTAATTTCTTCACGCGCAATTTTTTTATGACCCAACACTATTTAAATCTTTTGTATAGTTTTTTTTTTAGATTTTTTAAAATTTTTATTTGGGCTGGCATGAGCAAAATTTCAACTTTGATGACGGACGGACACCCTTACACGTCATACTGGATCATAAAATGAGCCTCTCGGCTCAACAAGACCGCATAGCTGACATTCCATGCCGCTTAGTTTAAATATAGCTAAATTAAAATAATTTGTTTTTTTGTAAGTTTGGAAACTATGAGGCTACATCATGGTCATGTCCAAGAATAATACCAAGGGGAATTGAATGAGTGACTTAACATCTAGGAATACCTTAACAATACACCTAATCACCATCTATCCAAGACCTTATGGACAACTAAATTAAAATAATTAAAATATGGAATTGTTATGATGATGATGATGGTTAACGTCCGCTGAGACCAAACAATGGTCTATCGGACCTAAAGAAACAAATTATTTATTTTGATTTAAGATTTTATTCCTATGCTCAAAAAGCTTGGAGAGAAGCCTCCTGAGCTCACTATAATTTTGACATTGTAAAAGGCTAGGAAGGTCAGTATTGTTACAAAGATTGTGAAACTGAGATCTAATGTGGTTGTATGCAGGGCACTCTAAGAGGAAGTGGTTTTCATCCTCGATGTTCCTATTCTCACATATATGGCAGATCCTTTCCATCCATGGCGTTTTAGGAACTGCCCAACGACCTGTTTCACTATGGAGCTCATGAGAATTCGTTCTAATCTTTGCTATATTAATTTTCTTCTTTGAGCTAGTTAAAATAGAGAGATACTTTTGATCTTGTAGGGTGGGGTTGATGGCCTTCTTATAATAACTTAATTTTCTTTTAGCTACTAAATCTTTCTCACACCACATTTTTTCTTTGAACTTAGAAGTAACAATATCTTTAATGTTATTTATGTTTTGCAATGCATCATTTTCGTTGATCTCCCAATAGTTTAACCAGGCCCTTGTGTCTTTATGCCACCCTCGATTGAGCCTTAGGTGGTTTTGGCTAGAATTTAAAGCTAGCTTAGGAAGTCTATAATCGTCTATGTTATTGATTTTATGCTTGTACAACAGAAACCTAAGCATAGCTAGGCTCTCAATAGGGGAAAGACCTGCTTCTATAAGGAGAATAGGATAGGGTGTATTACTTTTAATTTTCAGGTTATAAGTTATAAAACGCTTCTGGGTTTGCTCAATCTTTCTCCATGATTCTTTGGAGATGCTGCAACCCCAAACCTCACATCCATATAAGATAACAGGAGTGACTAAAGTTTCAAAGAGGAACTTCTTTTTATCCCACATTAGGAGGTTTGCTATTTTACAATTATTTTCAAGACCAAAATAAGCTTTCCACCCCCCATTAATCCTTTTCTCAATGCTATGGTCCAGTTGAGCTTGTGATGAATATCAATTCCTAGGTACTTGTAAGAATACACTTCCTCCAAGTTATTATTGTCATACATAAAATTAGCGTAAGTGTCCTTCTTGGATTTGATAATCATGAATTTTGTTTTGTCAGTGTTAACAGTCATACCCATGGTAGAGCAGAAATCCTTAAGAAGCCTGAGTTGCTTATCAAGATCAGATGGGCACCTTGCCAAAAGAACAATATCGTCAGCATTGATTTTAATTAGGATTGATTAATTTCAATCATATATTTATGAAATGAAAAATGGTTTTATTGTTTTCTTTTAGTTTAATATATTGATTGATTAAATATATTAATTAATTGATTAAATAATATTATTATTCATTAATTGTAATTGTAATTTAATTAATTGTATTCATATGTAAATTTAAAATGTAAAAGAATTAAACTTTTGATTAGAGTAAAATAAACTGTTTTTAAATAACATTATTTTTTATTTGAATGAGGATTGAGATATTTTGATTTTGAATTTTCTCTCTATTAATAAGTTCCTCCTATATGTATAACAAAGTGTTGTCCAAACAGAGAATTGAAATAAGATACCATGTAATGCAATATTGAGTTAGTGGGTTGTTTAGAGTGTGTTACAACCATTGAGTCATATGACTTAGGGAGGAATAGATGCCACATTCTCCCTCTAACAACTTGCTACTTGTTGTATATGTACTGAAGGATCATGGTAAATGATATTTGTTAGTAAGTCATGTTTTACTTTACTACTATTTGAACATGTCAAGAATGGAAAATGCATATATTTTCATCAATAAACCAAATTAATAAAAAACATAGCTTTACATTTAGATTAAAATAAACATTAAAAATTGAATATTTGAACTTGAATCTTATTTTAATAAAATCTTAAATTTCATTTCAATATGAGTTAAGTAATGAATTTGTAGATTAATTTTTTTTGTAGATTATTAACATACAAGATGTTTGGTTTAAGAATATACGTTTTTTTCGTATTTTTGGTCAATTGTTTTATTAAATTTTTAGAGAACTTATTTTGAAAAATAAAATAAGATATAATTTTATAAATAAAAAGAATGGACTAACAAATTTTAAGATAATTAATTACATTTAATCATAATTAAAATAAACTAAGAAAAAAAAGTTACAAAAATGAATTTATTAGTTTAAAAAAAACTTGAAAAATACTTTGATATTCTATATTAGGAATATAAATGTTCTCATTTTCAAAAGACTATTCATTTTCAATAACTAATCTCAAAATCATTTTATCAATATTCATCATATTATTTATGAAAATTAAATATGAGTGGAGAAAATCTTAGTCCATAACATATATTAAACAAAAATTAAAACATTTTAAATGTACGTGAAAAAAAAACAAAAACAAAACAAAACAATAAAAAATAAAAAAAAATACGAAAATAAACAATCAGAAGGAAAAAAAAATTAAAAAATAAACAAACTTGGTAACCAACAAAAAAACGAAAATAGAAGAAGTGAAAAACAAATTTAAAACTTAAAAATATTAATTTATACCATTAAAAAATAATTAATAAAATATATCTTCCTAATATACATATTCCTAATATACATATTCCATAACTTATCTTCACTATTATAGAAAAGATTTTAGTTTTCACGCCATATTAAAATATTTTCCAATCTCATAAAACTTCATATTTCAATTTATATATCATTTAAATTCATAAAGAAAAAAATTAATATTTCAATTTGTATATCATTTAAATCTTATTAAAAAAAATAAAAAAAAAGTACTTATGGTTCAAAATTTTAATCATACTCAATACTGAAATATCAGTATCGAATCTACTCAAATCTAAAGTAAAAAACATTAATTGCAAGACAAAGTACATGATCAAAATAAATGGAAACATTATGTGTTTACAGTGCGCGACCTTCCTTGAAATGCAACGAGACTTGTCTATGGAATGGCTTACAGCGGCGGCAACAACATGATCTGATAGTGGCAACAACATGATTACAACATGGGGTTTACCTTACAAATATACATTTGATTTTTGTTACCTATTTAAATTTCAACACATTTAGGAATGTGTTATACTTGCCATGTGGAAAGGATAATAAGTTAAAGTTATGATAAATTCAAAAGTTTTGAAAATAAAGTAAATTACTATAGTTAAATTTTCAGATATATTTTTTTTAATTTATATTTTTAAAAATAATTAAGGTATTTTAAAATATATTTATTATCATTATTACTTTAATAATGGATAGATAATGTTATCTTTATCTACATTAAACTTTCTTCTTAACATTATCATTAATATTTTTCTCCCATACAAATTATTAATAAATCTATACCTTGGCGGGTAACTCACTCATTTTTGGTAGCAATCTTTCTTGTTTGTAAATTTATATTAGTTTCATAATCCATTCACACTGCACATACCTTCATAAAAACTACACTTTAGACTTATTGAATTGCATATGCATAATCACCTTTTTTTTATATGGACAAGTATGTTTACACATATTACAGTGAAATAAATTTACTTACTTTCTAATTTTTACATATTTTATAAAATTGTACAACATAATTATTAGATGCATACATATTATATGATTAGATTCATACATATTATATGTTTGTAGATTTGTACAAAATAATTATTAGATTCATACATATTATATGTTTATAGATTTGTACAAAATAATTATTAGATTCTTATATATTATATGTTTTAGATATTTCAATGTACTAATTTATTATCTACTTTATTACATATACATATTTTTTATGGTTTCAAGAATGCATTGATTTACTATCTACTTTATTACATATATATTTTATGGTTTCAAGAAAATTAGGTTAATGTTATAGTCTTGACTCATCCTGTTACCTTCTTATTTGAATTTAGTTCTATTTACTATTAACGCTTATCTGTAATTATCATGGTAGTCGTTATGGTTCTACAATTATATTCTTCATAAAAGTCTTATTTTGACTTGTTTAAATATCAATATAGTTATCTTTATTTCCCTATTTTCTCTACCCATTATGTTGCTCTAGCTTCATCATTTGAAGATTTCAATAATAACATCATGTCTCCATTTATGTGTGATCCCTAACTTGATCCAATCATTGGGATAATGAGATTCATATCAACCTCAAATAAAATCATTTGTTATTATACATGCCTAATTATCATGTCCTATTTTAAATGTATATATTCGTCTTTATGCACTTTGATATGTGGTACGAGTACAACACATGATGCACAGATCTCAATGATGTGATGTGTGGTAAGCATACCACACATTATTCAAATTCATACGTAATTTAGTGTACCCTTTTCATTGAGATCCAAACATCATTTAGTGTAGCCATCCAAGGTCTTCAAAAATATTACTTATGGTCTTGCATTTACTCACCTTCTATAAAATAATTGAAGCATGTCTTCATTTAATTGGAACCACTTTCATATATTATCTATCTTTCACAACTTTTGTTTTTGATACATCTTCTTTCTTTTTTATCTCAACTATTGTTACTCTTCTTCTTTATTGTTAAGTCATTATCTACAACATATCAACATACAAGATATTGTGAAAGATATTTACGTTTATTCATTTATTCTATATTTTACTAAATATACATGGTTAGGAACAAGATTATGGAGCAATATAATAAAAATGAATGTTAAAATAAAACAAAGAATGACATAATACAAAAAAGACACTAACATATGTGGTTCAACGCATTTAGATTATGTCTACAAAGAAATAGCTAGTCCTTTCGTTTATTCCATCTAGTAAAATAAAAAGATACAACCTGCAACTCATCTATTGCAACCTTATATTCACTCTCTTACAATTTTATTTTTGTCACTTACAATGCTCTTTCAATAGTACATTGTCACAGTACAATGCCCTCATATAAAAAAATTTGTCTTCTAAAAATAAAATCCCTAACATAATTTTTACCATCAAATATGTTACATAATAATAAATCATCAAATATGTTACATAATAATAAATTATTTATATTAAATATGAAATTATAATATTTTACAAAGCAATTGTGAAGTGCGAGACTACAAATATCTCCACATCTTGTTATCTTGAGATCCAAACCTAACTAAAATACAAGTGATCCCACTTTACAACCAACCTGCATTTAGAAAACCCCATAAAATTGTATGTCATTGCTAACGTTTTACTTTACTATTTGAAAAGTTTGAATTCGATATACATTTTGGGTTTGCTTAGAAAATTTATTTTACAACAGTATAAAACGACAAAAAAACATCTAAGCCATCGCATGGCTCTTCTATATAAGATTTTAAAAGTGTTCCATTTGTCACATGCAATACATGGAGCATACCATATAATAAAATTTCTTGCCTTTTCGGTGCCTACTCCATAATAAATTCCCTCCCTTATTTCACATGTGAATTCGTGATATTTTTTAGCAACTCATTTCTCATCTCTTTTTTATGCGCGTGTCTAAAAGAGGTGTTAATTTTGCTCATAAAATAATGGAAATTTTCGTAATATTTTGAAAAAATATGGTACTTTTTTTGGGAAACCCTGGTTATAGCTATCGAGTTTCAAGATTTTTGGTGTCCCGGGTTTTTGATGGTATTGAATCTATTTCCACCATCAAAAACAAGAGTGTCCCAGGTTTTTGATGGTACTGAATCTATTTCCACCATAAAAAACAAGAGTCAGTGACTCCTACTCTCATTTTTTTTTTTAAATGGTCGAATTTCAGCAAGTTTTGGTCGTCCAAGAAAAATTGATGTCTTAGTAGACAAAACCTTTTCTATGTTGGTTGACGGTGTACTTAACAACCTACCCCATCCAACACATTATGAAGAGTTTTTTATAAGTTGAACTCCTATAGGAAGGTTGGCATTTTAACGTGCACATAGTTCACTTAATTTGTTTGTGCTTCAAGACTTAATGAGTATGTTTATTATGTTCCATATGTATACCTATTGAGTGGATAGGTATTTGTTTCTAAAGTGTGTATATATATTATAAGTTAATGTGTATGATGGTTTGAATGGAGTTTACTCTCTATTAGATTATAGGTTCAAATTTTATGGGAAGGGATTGAGGATGGAAGCTACTTTTTGGAGAATTAAACTATCCCAAGGGGCGTCCAAGCTCGACCGAGCTCTACATAGTCCTAGTGATAGGATCCCACTATGGATATATTGTTCTTCCATCCAAAAGATGAGTTAGCCCTAGCCTACACTCAACCTAGTTACAAAAAAAAGGTGTATTATGGTATTTATGTTTTGAATATGTTAGAGTTGGTCTTTTCCAACTAGTTATAACAAGTTGTAAGCTCACATAAAGAGTTGTATCTACCCAATTCTCATAGTTACCTTTAATCAACATTGGGCCTCCTCCATTGTTATAAATGGACTTATCTATGCATCTTTATAACAATGTGAGCAATACAATACTCTTACACATTATTAGAGTTGTTGTTTCTTGTCATGTTGAATTTTTTGGGGGCCTAGTAATTTTTTTTCTTTCTTTTAGATATGAATGAGATTTCCATTTTAGATATGAATCTACAATGTCTCTCACTATCTTAATGGTGTCTCTCTTGCAGATGGAGCACCCTCCCCAAATTCAAATCAATCTAAGATCTACAATAGAGCATGTTGAAATGGAGTATAGATCTGACAAATCAAATATCAAGATTTTTAGTTCTTAAATATAAAGGATTCATGTCATACATTGGTATTCTAAGTGTCTAGTTGATAAATATTTTTGTGTATTTCTCACTTTTGGAGGAAGAATATAGATAAATATGTGATTCGGGTTTCTTTATTATCAAATTTTCTTTCATGATTTGTGGCATACTTGCTTTATTAGAATGTCAAAATTGGCCATGGGATTGGTTCAGCTCTCTACAACACGTATTTGTACTAGTCACGTATGTGATCTTGGGCCTCTCAGCTTGTTTCGCAGACATTCCCATGACCATTAGCTTGTCCTTGAAAGCAATGGCCATGGTGGAAAGCCCCTGGACCCAAACTTTGGGATCCTTTAGACATTATTTATGAATTCTCAAGCCAATTGAACTTCTTGATCTCATTGTTCAATATCACAAAAACAACCAAAAAAATCAAATCTCATATCTCCTTCAAGTCATTTTCTCTCTTGTGTAGAAGCACAGGAACATGTGGTTTTTCTCTGGTTAACATTCAATTTGGACAACAAAGCAAATTTTCCATCCACATTGTCATTCTTCAAAGATAAAAATCAATCAACCACAACTACATCTAATAGCAAATCTCCTTGAATCATAGTGATATGGTCGGCATATTGTTGCTTGGTTTGACCACAAAAACCAAGCTTAGATCTACACATCTATTAACCTTTTTTTGTAGCATTTTTTTTGTAGCAATGGAAACACATTTTCCAACTTGGTGTTATTAATACGAGGAAAAGACTATAGGAACTTCATAAAAAAAGGAGTTAAGAAACTTCACATTGAGGTTCTTCATTTGCAATCCCTAGTTGTTGTCTTGCAAAAAGAAAATGCTACACTTAAGAATCAGTTCCAAAGAAGTTTTATTGAGAAAATCAAGAAGATTGATAATCTGGAGTCAACCATGGGAAAATATTTCCAAAATCTTGGAGATTAGATTCAAGAAAAAATTGACCTCCTTGATGACTTGAAGGAGGAATTTGAGTCCTTGTCTAACTCAAAAAATGCAATTTTGAAGAAGAAAACTTGCAAGATGGAGGAGAAAAATAATCAATAAGGTATGGAGGTTTGTTATTTAAAAGCCTCGATGAAATTACTTCATGAAGAATTGAACCCTCTTCAACCAGAGAACAATAGATTGTTAGATCACAACCAAACTCTGAACAAGATTATGATGTGTTGTCACAATAATTGATTGAGAAGGATGAGGTTAGTCACCTTTAGAATACTTAAAAGGAGAATGTTATTATTGAGTTGTCAATATCACTTGTTGATGTTGATAATGGTGCCTTTGTTTCACCTAGTTTTGAAAAGCACACAACCAGTATTGGGTCCTAACTACTGAGAAAAATGGGATATACTAAAGGAGGACTTGGGAATAATGGATAGGGCATTGTTATTCCTAATAACCCTGTAATGCATGTATCAAGAGAAATCTTAGATATGATCCTTCTATTGCCTCATTTCCTACACCCAAATTTATTAAGACTAAAGAGGTGCCATTTTTTTTAAGGAATTCACACTAAGATGTTGGAAGAACATGCTCATGTTGATTATGATAAACAAATGGACGACATGGTTGTTAATGTCATTATAGATGGCAGTCTTGTTGCACACCACTTTGAGCCTACAAAACCAAAAAACGTGTCATATCAACATCCTCATATGGATCAAAGGAAATAACCTGGGCATCATCTTTTTTGGTCACATAATAACCCTAAATTCAGATTATTACAAAAGAGATGTGAAAGGATGAACCGTGGACCATTATCAGCCATCAAGATTGATTATGGTTGGATTAATTGATGGTCATGGAATCGTTTGGACAAATATTTGTGGACATCTTACCATTGGGTCTCATTAGTTGTTCAGTCATACAAAGTTCCTCTTGTTAGTTGTTGATGTCAGTTTTAACCCTATACCGATAACACCTACAAACAAATTCTTAAAAAAACTAAAAAATATACAATGATAATCACAAAAAATGTACACAAAGATTTTTCTCCTAGAACCCTCAACAATGCCCACTAGATTGATTTTTTATTATATTCCTTTCAATGTTACAATACATTATATACATGTCGAAGCATTCATAAATCCCCAATCCATTAAAACTGGATTAGAATATAATTGTAGTTCATTTAACCGGATCTACAAAACCATATGAAAAAACATTTTATTATTAGTCGTGTTTTAGGGAGAATTTGTTGATGAAAGAGACTGTTGATTCTCGATCCTCCCATAGTTGTGTTTCGAGAGGGGGAAGTTTGATGATGAAAGATATTGTTATTGTTGTGTTTCCTACAATCCTAGTATTTTCTTCTTTGTGATGGTGATAGTTTTCAGACATCTTCAAGATTGTTGTTGTACCATGTTTGAGTTGAGTTTATCATACTTATAGGCCTCATTGTTTATTTTTTGGTTAATGGTGTTTCTTCTATTTGAATCCTTTGTCCTAGTTCTTTACCAACACCTATTTTCTCTAAATCATTTCTAAGAAGTTGACAATTTTTGATGTTCTTCTTCCTCTACAACATTTTCTACTTCAAAGATCAACCAGCCTCATTGAGGTTTCATGGTTCTCATCTTTGCAATTTTGGTATTTCAACTTTCATACTTCCTCATTGGAGCGGACCTCTATTCTTTCCATTCAGTGGATCCTTATGGGACCTACAGTTTTAGCTCCATGCTTATCTGAGCATTGGAATCTTTCTCTCTTTTGGAGAGGAGTTCCTTTTCCTACGGGTTTTTCTCCTTTTCTCCAAGGATAGTTTGTATTTATGCATCTTATCAGGTCTCATTATCGAATCCCAATTTTTTCTTTATGTTTACCTTCTATTTTTTTCTTAAGGGGGGATGTTAGAGTTGGTCTTTTCCAATGCTTATTTTCCCAATGAGATAGCTACAATGAGTTGTAAGCTCGCGTAGGGATTTGTATTTTCCTAGTTCTCATAGTCATCTTTAACCGACATTGGGCCTCCTCCATTGTTATAAATGTAAGACTTCTCTATGTATCTTTGTAACAATGTGAATTACAATACTCTTACAAAATCGAATTGTTTCAAATATGAAATAGTGTATTTTATATATATTAAAATTCTATTGTGATATAATTAACCAAGTCAATTTAACATTTTCTCATAAAAATGAAAGTGTCCTCTAGTTTCATCTTAATCTTGAAATTTTAAAATTATAAATATAATTATAATTAATTACGTATTAAATATTATAGCTTGGGTGGTTGGGTCAACAATATGTTTCCCTTCACTCAGGTTCAATTTCCATAAATGATTTGTTGACCCGTTGTGATAAGGTTAGAAGGGTAGACACCCCCTCACGAGTGGGTCCCTTATTATAGGTGTGTTTCCATGATACCTTGGCCCTTGCTAAGTTATAAGTTACCTACTAGGCATTGGCTTGAGGATTGTTGATACTAACCTAGGGGTTATAGTGGCAATAATAAACTTTGAACCTACGCCTTGACTAGATAATCTTAATGAGTTACTAATTCATCTACATCTAAAAAAACAAAATATTACTATAACTACACTAACATCACTATTGTTAATAATTATATGCATCCAATTATTGCTCATAATTATATAAATTACAATATCTTTGATCAATATAAAAGATAAAATAAAACATCATTAATACTAAATATATATTTTTATGTAACTTAGCAAAAAAATGTTTTGGGTAAGAGGCTAAATTCCAACCAAAAGTAGAATTTGGTTTCGTATGTGGGATTATGGTTAGATGCTAATGTCCATCGGGTCTTGGACAGATGGTGATTGGTTGTGTTGTTAAGGCACTCCTAGATGTTAATTCATTGGTTCAATCGCTGCCATATTTAGGTGTTATTCTTGGACATGACCATGATGTAGCCTCACCACTGTTAAACTTACAAAAAAAAGGTTAGATGCTAATAAAAAGCACATGTTTTCACTAGGTAGCTTCAACAATGCCCACAAGTAACATTGGCTTTCTTACATATATTATTTACTTGAAGCCACCTTTTTCAAGTTAGGATATGACCTAGTGACTAATTTTGATTGCTAAGAGCTCATTTTCCTTTAACTTAAGGAAATAGATTGTAGACCCCAAAACATTTAACAATAATAAGAATCTATCCCTTATGAGCCAACACTAAATTTATTGTATATATGTGTGAATTGAACTTGTTTTGAATAGTTAAAAATAATGATTTTTTATCTTTTCTACTCATAATCAATCTCAATTAAACTTATATCAAATATATTACCATATTAATTTTAAATATTGTCATGATATAACTCTGAATATAAAAAACATATTACCCTTATTTACAAATTGAAAATTTCTACCTATATAAAATTAAAAAAAGAAAAATTATAATAAAAAATAATACATAATAATCAATATACATTTTAATAAACACACAAGTTAAGCCTAACATAAACTTTTGCCCAACATTCATATCTAAATCAACGAACTCTATGCATCACTTCCATGTATCTCAAAATTCTATTATGCAACCTCATTAAAACATGGATAAAGTAAAAATGAATATCCAAGTAAAACACCGAAGCACCTTCTGAAAATTTATTATGTGTATTTTGTTTTATTAAAGAAGTTCTTAAAATATAGCTTTGAGCAACAAATCCACCTTGACTTTTGAACCCTTTAAGGTGGGACCGAATTCCAATTATCACATTGGGAGATGGAGTTCCATGGCACTTTCTCGTCGATAATTTGGGTGAAACATAGAAAATGTTTATAATTCTATGAATTTCTTGCTTGGAGTTGTTTTTAATAGGATATTTTGGATTTTCAGTGTTGAAATTTGGAAGAAAAAATTTAGATGAAATTTTGATTTGTATTATATATTTTAATTTTTATCGCGCAAAAATTACTCATCACACATGTAATTTTAATAAATTTCTACTAAATTTAAAAAAAAAAATTTAAATTAAAAATCAACAAAAAAAAATCAAAAACTCTTACAAAATAACTCAGATAATATTATTTTATATGAAATTTTTACATATCCTTTTTTCATATAGAATATGATTTTCTAAATAATAAAATGTTCTTTTACAACTAAATGGAGTCATATCGGAAGTCCACGCGGAAGAAGCATGATAGTTATCTTTAAAATATGGACTTATTATGTAAATCTTTTTTACTCCGTAATTAAATTGGAAAGTAACTTTTAGTTTCATAAGTATGATTGTTAGTTATCTTTTATAATAAATAAAGATATATGATATTAAAAAAGATAATTAATATTTTAAATAATGGGTTTTAAAGTGATAATAAATTAAATATTTAAATAATTTATTATTATAGTAATTATAAATTAAATTTTTTAATAATAAGTTGAATCTTTAAGATTTTTTTATATATATTTTATAGGAAGAATATAAATGTTTTAGTTTTAGTTTTTTTGGGATTGTTTCAAAATAAAGTTTGAAATCATTACAATAAAGTTTGTTATGTCATTGAATTTAAGTTTAAAGAATAACTTATCTCTCTCAATTGCTCAATTGATGTGATATTTAGTTTAATTATATAACATATAAATGTATTTATGAACCAATTTATAAAAACAAAAAGTTTAACTAATTAAAAATAATTATTAGAAATAGTATTGTAACTTTGTAAAACAAAAAATCAATGTTACATTTCTTGGATCATGTTACGCAATAATGCATCTACCACATGGGGGACAAAGGCTTAAACGAATAGTCCTTTTCATAATCCTTCCTTTAGGTTAGTTCCATGATGGTACTTGCTTATCATGACACTACATGCAAGGCTTAGGGATAATCCAAGGAAAATGAGGGAGATCTCACTTTAAGGTACATAAGGTGAGGGCATCCAATGTGATGATGCCCTTGGCATCAATATTGTACCTAGTTAGAGTATCTCTTAATGGAGAAGTAAAAGAGTGATGATGAATGAAAATGGCATGATCCCTTTTAACCGAGAGCACTTCAATGGGTTCACTACTATCTCTAGCATTCCTACACCTACCCTCGTTGGTTTGTTCGACTTGATTAATATAGGTAGCTTTACTCCCTATGTTGTTGGTATTCCATTCTATTTTTAGATTTCCTACTCAGGTTATTGTGGGGTTTACTCTAGTTTTTCTCCATGTTATCTATGGGCTCTTTGTCCCCTCCCCTCTACTTATATGTTGCATCAACTTTTGGGATGGTGGCACTATAGAATCTTCTTAATTAGATAAGTACAATTATTCTACTCTGTTAACACCAAGGTTTGCCTAACTTTCTTTGTTGTTTTTCTAGCTCCCAATGAGAGTCTTGATTGAATAGATTTGCAGATGGTAGAATTATAGGATCTTTTTGCTTAGACATGTGTAATCGTTCTACTCTACAAACATGAAGGCCTATCGGACCTTCCTTACTTCTTTTCTAGCTCCTAATGAGAGCCTTAGTTGGTCGACTCTCTAACAATATGGGACTCTGGTGGTGGAGGATTATGGGAAGTATCAGTGGTCGTTCTAGTGCTAGTGGTGAGGTTGGTGGTGGTTCTAGTGTTATTAGTGATGTTAGTGGTGATCTTGGCTTTGCATCCAATGTTTATCAATGGTGGGTTTCTCCTTGTGTGCAGGGATATAATATCTAGAGCCTACACAAACAACAAATGACTTATAAAATGGCTAACAAAGGGAATTATGAGGCTTCTGACTCCAATAAAAGAGTTGCAACAAGAAAAGGGAAGGCTAAAGCCTCCACTTGCAAGCATGTTATGCCTTGTTCTCAAGGCACTAGGGTGGAAGAAGCATCCATGCAAAACCATCAACAATTCAACCAACATATAACTCAAAAAATTATTAATGAATTGGTTGACGTGGTTAAGCAATAGCTTAAAGATGAATATAAAGATTGGATTTTGGACTCTAGATTTTCAAGGTCAAAATACACCAAATGTTATGGTCCATGGAGTTTTCTTGGATGGCCAAGACCCTTGTGGCCATCACCCTAGAAAACTAAGGTCATAAGGAACTTAAAACTATAGACATATTGAGAAGGTTCGAGACCATGTTTATAGTTATATGCAGAGTGGTTTTCCATGAGCTTCAAAGTCAATGAATGAGAACCAAGCAAAGTGGAGGGCACCATGGAGGTTAATAACACATTTGAATCACATGGTACTAGCTCAAATCTTATTGTTTTTGAAGATGACTCTTGGCATAAACCTTTTAGAAAAGCTAAAAGGATATAAATGACCCCTCTATCAAATCCTTTGAACCCACCCATCCATAATGCTACTTGTTATCAGTGTTTTCATGTTTCTAGTTGTTTATTTGTTATACTTAGTGTTTTGGTCCATTGTCTTTTAAAAGTTAGTCTACTACAATTTAAACAATCTTTATATGCATAATATGAAATACTTAAAGAGGTATTTGCAAATATGATAGAGGTGTAGTTTTAGCCTCGAGGGTTAGCTCAATTGGTCAAGTACTTGTAGTTAAGCACCTTTGCTATTGAGAGGTCACATGTTCGATTATTTCAACACTCTTGAAGTCAAGCTTCATGTTTGAGCGAGTGAGAAGTGATCCCTTTGGGTGGATTTGCTTAAAAAAATATTCCATGGACATAATAAGTCACCGACCTCTAAAGACCATATGGCATGAACCACATTAAAAGATAAAAATCTAATTTCCTTTTTAACCGACCCCAACTAACTATCAATATACTATTTTTGTATGATATTAATGTATAAATGATATGGTTTACCAAAAACAACTAATGTTATATTTTTGTCTAACAATATTGAAATGCCATACCATTAACTCTATTAAGTTAAAAAAAAAAAAAATACTAGAACTAATAATATTGTAACTTGTAAAGTGAAAAATCTATTTCACATATTTTTCTAATAATAAACTTGAAATGCCATGCCAATGGCATTTGTAAATGAAAAACCACTAATCGTACGTACGATGTACATGGATATATCTTGAAGGTTTGGAATAAAAGCACAAGGGTCAAAATTGGATGGTTGAGAAAGATTTCTTTAATCCAACTTGTGATATGTTTGTTTTTACTAAGTTACAATGTTAAGGGCTTTGTGTGAACCATAAAGAATGTCTTACTCTTAGTTACATGTAAATAAAAAAGGTACAAATACATCGTAAATAATCCTTACCTGCATCATAAGTCATTAATTGGTATAAGCATAATATTGGTATAAGTATGGGAAAAATTTAAGTGTGAAACTCAAAATGATACGTATAGTGATATTGATTATGAATTTTATTTTTATTTTTTTTATTTTTCTTTTTTCTTTTGTTTTACCCTGAAGGGGTGTTTGCACGACAAAGTTTTTACGATGAGAGACATAATGGAAGCATTTTGGACGTTTGGTTTAACGATAAAATGGTTTTACGGTGAAAATTTAATAGGGATATCATAGTTATTAACATGCGGGTAATTTATTTGGCGAATTGGGTGGTGGTCCTTGGTGATAGAGATATGCTCCACACTTGGCACCACATTCCCTTCATGTGGCAAGACTTGGGATCCCACGCCTCTTCACTCAATAAGTTGTATTGACTTAATTATGTGCAGGTGGGAAGTAAGTTTATAGTGTACGTTAGTTCCTCAAGATGCAAAATGTTTTTGTCCTCTACACAACTCGGCTACCCGTCATATTGCAGACTGGTTATGAGCACAATCACCTTTGACATATGAGGTAATCTCATTTATGAGAAAATAATGTGTAAAAGTCTTGAAAGAAGGGAATACGGTCTATCACATTACATCTGGCTTGCTATGAAGAGCATCTTTGTTCATTACCTCAATCCGCATGCTTCGTCCCTCACGTCCTCAACTCGTTATTATTGCATGGTAATGGACTCAAGGTGGTGAAACTGTTGTGCCAAGGTTGCAGCCTGCGAGGTATACTGATTGGGTTGTTGCGGAGGTATTCTACTCTTGTATCTTACTCGAATTATTATAGTATATTTGTGTCATAGTCGTGTGAAGGTCAAGTCATCTCTTCATTGTATAGTTTGTAATAGCTCATTCACTCCTTAGTCTCTTTTTGCATTGCTCTTTACGTAGAGGGGAAAATGTTATTTGATCTCTTCCTTCATAATTTGGGGTTTGGTCCATTTTTTGAGATGGTGACAATATTACCCTCGGCAGCTCCTCAGAAATCGAACCCTGTCGGGATCTCTTTCAACTGTCTAATGTTGGTCTATGAAGTGTGGTACCCAGGCACCTTCTCCATTTGTTTTTAATAGGATATATGGTCTGGTTATTTGTTCAGTATATAATGTCTGGTTATATAGTCTTCCTCCTTTACTATACTGTTTCATGGAAGGTTGGGGTTACCGGCAATATTCACTAATGCAAAAGTCTTGGGTTGTTAAGTGATTTAGTTACTCCATATAACTCTATCCATGTTGTTCCTTTAGTGTTTGTAGCCTCTTTTGTTAGAGAATCTATCTATCCCATGTCTTAGTCACCTGTGTCTTGATCCATCACAGTAGGTTAGTACACCACATCCTCTCTTTGTTTGCATTGCAGGTCAACTGGCTATATGGCTCCTTGGTAGTGCCTTCCTAGTCATAGGGGTGGCATGACTGGGTCACCTTCTTCGAGAGGATGATTCTTATTCGGTTGGGAATCAGTCACCAATTTATTTGAGGAAGCTCCCCTTGAGGTCCGGAAGGAAATGCTTCATCTAGAGGCAAAAGAGTTTGGTGACCGTGTTTATTTCTCGGACTCGGAGATTGGAGGAAACAACCTCAAATGGGTTCCAGACTCGGGAAAGTTCTGAAAGCGAAGGCTTCATTTCCTACACTCCATCACCCATCATCAACTACTAAAAACTCTTCTCAACATGGTTATCAGAGACAAGCACATAGACAACTACAAGTTGTTTGCAAGCCAGAAGGAGATAGAAAGAATTCTACGGGATATTAGATGTAACTTAGATGATATGGTGGTCAAACTATCGTGAATGGAACGTTATGTTCTCTCTGATTCATGCATTGAATCAAATGAGCACCATGACGTGCCAACAATCATCAACGCTCCAACTCAAGCCTCTCCTCATACCAACTCTTCTGCCACATCGCCAGTAATCATCTTGGACTAGCAAGTCCATTGAACAATTGGCCTACGAATCTACCATGGGTGACAAGTTATGTTTTTTGTAAACACTATCTTAATGGTTTTGCAAAGCCTAGTCTTTTGGATTACTATAAGTATTATGGTAACTTATTATAGTTTTGGTAGGACTAGTAAAAATGAAGAGTTATCTGTCAAAATATACAGTCCTTTGGATTCTCAACTTAGTTTTGGGTAGTTGGTAGATTTGGTAATACTTATGATAAACCTCGACTATAATCAAGATTTCCCAAGTTACTCTTTTTTGGAGGTTTGCTTGAAAAGCTTGTAATTTAAAAAAATATTGATAATCAATACAAATCTACTCAACAAAGCTACAAAAAAAAAAGATTATGAATCTTTTTTAAACTAAAATATATAACATCCTTATTAAAAGAAAGATATCATCCATATTATAATAAAGTTGCAACCACATTGTACAACAAGTTAATATAATTTAAAGAGATAGAATTTGATACGAGGGATTCAAAATTTCTAAAATCTATAAAGAGTCTACCTTACAGTTTACATTGTTCTTGCAATTTTCTTCACAAAACTAAAAGTCCTAAATATATAAATTCTCATAAACTGGCCTAGAAAATGCAACTGTTAATACATAAAAACCTAAACCTTTTAATGAAAAGCATGCCCACTGTAGACTTCATGCAAGACCATAATATAGAACAGGTGCAATAAGAAAAAAAGTGAATAAACACTATCTAGTGTACCACTAATAAACAAAGTCAACAACCTCTATAATAAAGGTAGACACAAATATTTGTAGAATAAATCAAGGATCAATTAGGTCATATACTAGAATAGATAGAATGCGAAAATATTTCCCCTAACAAATAAAAATAGCCCCACCTTTACTACAATTATCCATGACATCGTCAATTGGGTATATCCTGAGTGGTTGTGGGATGGAGTGTTACCCTCACCACTCGAGTTCTATTCTCATAAGTAGCACGTTGAGCTCATAATGAGTATATTGTTGTAATTAATTTAACCCGTGTTGTTGACCTAGCCTTATGCCGTAAAGAATCTAAGGTTCATCCTAGGTATCATCCTTGGAATGAGAGGAAGTGTCTGAGGGTTTTCCTCAGTATATGTTACTTGGAAATAGAAAAAGATCTATCTCATCACCCTAAATTTCACTCCCATAACTAGACTTGAAGGCATCAATGTGAAGTATTGGAGGGGATGGGAGGAGTTATACCCCACTTCTTGTGAAGTGATGGGCCTCAAAATATCTCTACTAATACAAGTTGCATTCCATTCCTAATGTTTGGATAGATTGGATTCAAGGGAGATACTCTATGATAGGATCTCCACCATTTTCACTCATTAAACCTTGGTTGAAAAATGCTTCCACAATTTCCATTGAGTCTACTTGACTACAAAGGACTTGGAAAGACTTAATGGAGTCAAAACAATATGCAATTCTTTGAATTATAAGAATGAATCTCAAGAGACATTATGTTAGCAAAGAAACCAAGTTGGTCATTTGCAAAATGCTAATTGAAGAGTCACTAACACCTATGAGTTCTTAGGATTTTCTCCATTGTTCTCATTATTTTTAACCACTTATATAAAGCTAAGGCTTATTCCTAGTTTTTATATGTTAGTATCAAACCACGTGCATAGATCAATTCATATTGTCCCTCAAGGTGGTAAACAACCCCCTTGCACTTGCCACCCTGGATTATTACTTTTAAGCATGAAATTCAAAAAATAATTATCTTTATAAAAAAATTAATAAATAAAATAAATGATAAATATTGTGGATATTTATTATTATTTTGTAAGCATGACATCAAAAAATAAATATTTTAAACATCAATTATCTGTCACATAATTTTTTTCTCTCGAGGAAATCCTTGCAAAAACCCTTTAATAATTCTATCATGATCCATAAATGGTATGGAGCCTAACTCCAATGGACGAAGAGAGTTATGCTTGTGACCTCCTCAACTTTAAAGAAGAGATTTCACATTTAGCTTAAATTGAACTAAACCTTAAAACTCACACATTAAATTAATTAATTAAATAAAATTTAAAATATATACCTTATCAAATTAATCTCCATTTTATCATTAAATACATACTCAGATTTAAATAACACAACGCTTAGTTGTCTAATAAAAATAAACAATGGCCACCCCCATATGGAGTGCCTACTCCAAACCACCCATGTGATGATGACACTTCCCAATGCATTGACATTATTTGCCATTATTGGCTAGCACCACCTGGGAGCTCATACAGATCTTGAAGAAGTTGGTGATATGCTGGGAGTTAAGGTCCATCACTTTATATTGAAAGGGTGTTCATTGATGTTATCCCTCGTAAATATTCGTCATTACTTCTTAGAGGCTTCTCACTGCAATGATAGCAGTGTTTTTGGATCGTCGGTGGGAAAGTTTCAAAAGCCATGTATGTTTGGCTTAGCATCAGGATTTCCTTATATTTTGGGTAAGTTTCCCCTATTTCTCTCAAAGCCTCAATTCCTTTTTGCTTCTCTCTTTGATCCTTTTTCCTATACAGTTTATTAGGAAGCCTCTCCTCTTCAACTCCCCCAACTCAACCCTTTGCAGCTTGTCCTCCTTTATCTCTCCCATGGGTTCATTAGAGCTTGGATTGGCTATGCCAAACCATCCCTCTTCGTATTCCTTGATGGTGGTATTTGATGTGTTTGGCTCCTCTAAGGTTTTTTTCCCCTGTGAGTAGTGCCCCCTTCCATCAAGTCCTCATATTGTTGTAAAATATGCCTCAACTAGGCACCTCATGTCACTTTCATGAGAGATGTGGATGAAGGGGGGGCCCTTAGTTTAAAGTTTAAGCTAGCACAGTGGCCTCCATTGCACTCTACTAAGAACATACCTCTAAACATACAAGAAAGAAAAAGGGCAAGGGTAAAAAGATGTCTTTTGTAATACATATAAGGGGCAACAGAGTCTAGACTTGGGCAACACTAACTTAAGATGATATGAATAAAACATTCATAAAAAACATTAATTAAATAATAATATTAACAATAAATTAAATAATTTAATTAATTAATGGCTCATGAATTATGAAGGGGCATATGTAAAAATATGTGACCACTCACCTTCGTGGCCAATCAATGCCTATATAGGCACACCACCATGAAGGATTGTAATCACCATTCTATTCTTATTCAATAATACAAAAAATTACTTATTACACATATACACATACTACATGCAACTATACTCTTGCGTACTAGTTCTCTCTTATAGTGGTATCAGTGCGAGTTGATTCTCGGAGCGCTTCCCCTGCTACACAACTCTTCATACACGGTTCTGTCATCATTTCCTTCATCTGGCTTTGCTTCATATACTCCTCACTGCTTTGTTCTGCTGCCATTTGCATCCCCTGTCCACACCACATTCCGCCAACTTCACACCACTAGCCACTGCAATCTGAATCAAAGTATATCTTTGCGTTGTGCCAATATCAAACCACATCTCATCCAATCACTATATCGTCTCATTTATCTTCATCATTGACCGAATCTCATTCCCCAGATAGTGTCTCTCCTTAGCCCTCGTTCCCTTCCTCGTCACCTTTTGCTTCCTGTATTGTTCCCCGACCATGCCAAATCTATCTTTTGCCTGGTTCTGACCTTTTCCCGACACCCTGTTCTGCCTCGTCGACCGTTTGCCATCTGTTGTTAACCCTAACCCATTTTGTTGCCAATCTTCTGACACCTCTGTATGCCTGGTGATCAATCTTCTGTCATTGGTCGTCGCCGCCAGTTTCATTGACTCTCGACCATTGCTCTTCCAAACACCGCATTGTATCAATTCATGTGCCCATACCAGTATAATCAACACATCATAGAAGACTATATACCACTATATAATTACCAATATAATTATATATTACATAATTACCAAACTATATAATTAATTTAATGATTAAAAAAATAAAATATATATTCATTTAGTAAAAATATATATATTTAGTAAAATAATATATATTTAGTTAAAAAAAAATGTTTAAAAAAAGTATTTAGAAAAAAAAATAGTTTAAAAAACTTATTTAGTTTAAAAAAAAAGAAGGGTGGCTTCCGCCAAGAAAAAAGGCAAAATGGTGAATAACCAATTATTACAAGCTAATATTAACTGTTGTAGAGACAACATTAATGACGTGCGGTATCATCTTGGAAATTTAGAAAAAGCACAAACATAATTTGACGAGGACCAAAAGAAGTTAACATTAATGATGGAGAGGATACTTGAAAGAGATGACAAGTTTGAGGAAACCACCAAAATACTTGACGACCATAAAAAATGACTTAATCAATTAATGGAAAAAGTGGACATGATAACAATCCAAATTATTCAAGGACTAGAATACAACTCGCAAGGTAGGATTATGCATGGACATGTTGATCCACCTAAGATGTGTTTTTCAAGTAGCCAGTATTACACTAAAATTATGGAAATATACTATTAATGGATTAAAAAGTAGCTCCCAGAATATGATGGAAAAAACCATAAAGGCGTTATTGTCTGGGTTAATAAAATCAAAGCTAATTTTGAATCAAACCTGCCAATAGGCAAATGAGAAAAAATCATGACTGCATCCAACAATTAGGAAGCAGAGGCATATGATTGGTTCCTATGGTGGTCTGGAAAATGTGACGCTCGTTCCTTTCTGTGGAAGAACCTTGTGGATGATTTTCTATGAATGTTTTATAACGAAGAAGAAGATGATGTCTACGAAAGATTTGTTATTCTTAAGCAAAAAGGGTCTATAAGTAAATACACCCACGAATGAGAAGTATTGGCTACAAGACAAGGAGGATTTACTGATGAACAACTGCTTAAAATGTATAAAAGTGGACTTAAGGAGTATAATCGTGTATAATTGAAATTGTACAAACCTAAAATTATCAAAGAATCTACACATGCGGCAAGGCTTATTGAACAAAAAACATTAGTTCAAAATGTCATCATTCAAGGAGGATGAAGACCAACAATAATACTCAGGTAAAAAAGATGCAAATAAATGTAGGTATTGTGGAGAGAAATAGAAATCAGGACACAGATGCCTTAACAAGAAATTGTATACTTATGAAGCTGAGAAGGAATTAGACACTTCTAGTAATGAGTCAGCAAAAAAAAAAAAATTGTTGCAAGTGTGGAGAAAAATGGATGTTGGGACATAAATGTGAAGACACATCCTTACACTACTATAAAATAGTAGATGGAAGGCAAGTTGAAGTACAAGAACCCAATGAAGAAATCGTTGTCACACACAAAGAAGATTCAAATCTTGAGGAATTGTCATTAACTGCAATTTCATGTGACTGGAAAAACCATGATGAAGATTGAAATTCTTCAAAAGATCAAGAACAACAAGCAACTGCAAAATACATTGCAGCACAGCTTTGAAAGAAGAGAATCCACTATCCAAAAAGAAAGAACATTAAGCTTACTACACCACCAACAAACATGACAAGGATATTACACTCTAAAGCTTAAAGGGCTCATAAGAGGCAAAAATGTCAATATACTTGTAGATTCTGGCAGTACCCACAATTATATAAACATTGATCTGGCTAGATAACTTGATCTTTGTATATGCCCAATCAAGGACCTAAGCATGATTGTCACTATTGGGCAAAAGTTCGAAGAGGAAGGAGAATGTCTTAAAGTTTCAATCTAGATACAAGAACTAGAGCTACAGACATAATTGTATGCCCTACCACTCAAGGAAATGGATATAGTGCTAGGAGCAAAATGGTTAATACAATTAGGTAGCTATACTACGAACATTGAAGGACAATTCATGGAGTTTAGTTGGCAAGGACGACATTATAAATTATGTGGTATTAATGCTTTCGTCTTCAAGAAAGGTGCAAATACACATGAGGATTTCACCAACTCACAAGGCACAAACAAAGGCAAAATAAAGGATGGCACTCCATAGCAACATTTTCAACTAGAGAAAACCCTTCATCTCTAAAGGGGGTGGCAATGTTATGCTTGGAGGACAAGTCATCTCTAAAGGGGGTGGCAATGTTATGAATAAAATATTCATAAAAAATATTAATTAATTAATTTAATTAATTAATGGCCCATTAATTATGAAGGGGCATAGGTCAAAAGATGTGACCACCCACCTTCTTTGTCAGACAATGCCTATATAGGCACACCGCCACGAAGTATTGTAATCACCATTCTATTCTTATTCAATAATACAAAAAATTACTTATTACACATATATACATAGACTACATACAACTATACTCTTGCATACCAATTCTCTCTTACATAAGATAAACACAATATATGTAGACTATTAACCTTTATTAGCGGATCAAAATAATAATGGGAAATCTCATGGTAGAAAGAAGCGAACAATAGCAAGAGATACTAGTTTATATAGATGCTCTACAACTATAGGTGACAAAGTTGGACCACAAAGTGAGCACACTTGCCAAGAAAGTAGCAAACCTAGAATTCTCAATCAATAATGAAGAGGAGGTTGAAGCTTTAACTCAACAAGAAAAATCCTCCCAATCCCCCTAGCACAATAGTTAGATTCTTTGTTTTTATTTTTATATGTCAAAGCAAGCTTTCCATCCTCCTTACTAACTTTAGTATTAGGTGACTCAATAGATTTACTGACAGTTTCAAACTATATGTTTTATATTTTTCAATTATCATGGTTAAATTGATCATTTTGACAAAGACATATACATATGTTACTAGTATGATTTCCCTAATGGTAGACTAGTAATCATAGAATTGCGATTTTTTATTGAAAGTAATATAGCTTGAGTGGGCATAGTGGTTAAGAGCATGCATTTCCTCCTAAGAGGTCACAAGTTTAAAACCAAAGGGGGGTAAAGTATGCATGCCTTTGTAGACTTAGTAGTCAAATCGTTGCTGGGAGGTGGGTCCCTTGTCCCATAAACAAGGGGGTCTCATACACCAATTTGGTATTTGGCTTAACCATGACATTAAAATTAGATAGTAATAATAACAATAAAAATAATATAAATTTGAAGACTAACTTAAAAAAAAAATAGTATAACCATAATTGCCAATTTATTAAAAGACATTATAATATTATATTTTAAATAATTATATTAAGAAAAATAAACTTTTTTTTTAGTTTATTAACTTAAGTAAGTTAGAAACCTGAACAATATATATATATATATATTGTAAGTTTGGTAGGACTATATTTTCAACATGTCCAATATATCACTCCGATTAGGGCAAAGAATTGAACCAGTAACTTCATATCAAGGAATTCCTTATCAGAACAACCAATCACCGTCTATCCAAAACTTCATAAACTAAATTTTAATATTTTAATTTAATAATATTTATAAATAATAAAAAAATATAATATTTTATATATAATTATAATTATAATTATTTTAATTAAAAATATAACATTTTTAAAATATAAAATATAATGTTTATGAGTTGTAGATAAATAATGATAAGATAAAATATTATGAAAATACATTATTATTTTAAATACAAACTTTTAACCTAATTCCAATTCTCATTAATTTAAATCTAAATTTCTAAAATAATTTCAATTCCAATTTTAGTTATATTTTAAATATAGTTGATTCCACACAATCTTTCCTTCTCCACCACCTAACCTAACTATGGCCACTTAATTTAAAACGTCTCCATTTAGAAGTCCATCAAACGATATAAAAGTAAGGAGGGTCTGAAACGTCTCCATTTAGAAGTCCACCAAACGATATAAAAGTAAGGAGGGTTAGGCAGGAACAAAAAGAGACACCGCCCAAATATCATACTAACATTTAATCATAAAGTCCACGTCGTCATCCAGATGCACGTGGAAAGTGATGCACATGATGTTAAATTTTTAAAACATTATTTTTTATTATTAGATATGGATTTTATTCAAAATGTCACAAATGGAGTTGTTCCACAAAGTATTTATTTAGTTTTAGTGAAGTTTTAAGGATGATATGGTGGTTTTATTCTTGAGGTTACTACTAAAGCATTAAATTTTACAACCTTTTGTTAATACATAGTATGTTTAATTTTACAACCTTTTATTAATGGATTATATGTTTAGTCAACAGATTAATCTAACATTTGATGTGGCATATATTTCATTAAAGTTAGTGTGTTGAAAGGTGTTGTCCAATTCCATATAGAAAAGATGTTGCCCTGTTGTCTTATTTTACTATTGATTTTATTAAATATTAAATAGTATAAAATAAAATTATTAATTATAATATTTTGATTAGTTAAAATTAAATAAAAATACTTAAAAAAAAAATTAATTATTATTATTATATTGATAATTAATAATTAAATAAATTTATATTTATTTTAATTTTAGATTTAGCAAATGTCAAGAGATCAAATTTAAGATGCAAACTTATTTTTGGGTGAGAAGAGATTTGATCTTTTTTTTATGCTTGATAGATTTGGAGTTAGGATAGATCTAGGATGATCAGGTAATATGATGGAGTCGCGAGAAATGTTATATGGAAAATGTATCAATAAATAAATTCTTAATCAAAAGTTTAATTACATATTTTATTAAAGTTATCGAGAAATATGGTGGAGTTGCGACAAAGGTTATATAGAAATGTATCAATAAAATAGATTTTTAACTAAAGTTTAATTATATATTTCATTAAAGTTATCAGGTAATATGTTGGAGTTGCGACAAAGGTTATATAGAAAATGTATCAATAAATAGATTCTTAATCAAAAGTTTAATTGCATATTTCATTAAAGTTATCGAGAAATATGGTGGAGTTGCGACAAAGGCTATATAGAAAATGTATCAATAAATAGATTTTTAATCAAAAGTTTAATTATATATTTGTAATTATAAGATAATATGGTGTTTTTTTTGATTAAGAATGTTATTTAGAATCAAAATGATAACTTTTATTAACAATTATAGATCCTTAAAAAAAGGTACTTTATAGTTGCTAAGAAATAACTTTGTTAGGGTTTCAAGAATGGTTGGTGTTGAAGGGTTTGAAAATGCAGGGTTTGCAACAATATGGAGCTCAGGTCTAAAGAGTTTCTTGATCTTGGTGAAACCAATCTCAGGGGAATCCTTTTTTTTGCGGGTTTAAAACACAGATCTTGTTTTCTCGCTTGTGAAAAGGTTACAAGAGAAGATGTACATTCCTCATGACTACTTTTGGCTCATTCATGAAGGACGACAGATTTAGGATCAAAAGCTCCTCAATGAATACGACATTACCAAGGATGCCATGATTTACACAGTAGAAATAATTTAAGGTGGAGCCAAAGGGGGAGGTGCATTCACCTCAACCCTACGAAGATCATTTAAAGATGTTCTAAAATCAGGGCCTCCCTCACCAAACCCTAAAGATCTCTCTGGATCTACATTTGTGGTGGAGTAGTTAGCTGAAACCCCTTCTCTTGAGGTGAAAAATACTTCATGTGGTTTCATAGCTACAAATTATGAACATAAAGAACTTATTTATCGTTTCAATGGATTTTGGCCTTCTTCATCAGCTCTTGAGGAGTGAGTTCACCAGCATTGGTCTCCAAATATTGTGATACATTTCTACTCAAAAGGAAATTTTATTGTTATTTTTCAGAAGTTAGAGGACCGACAAAAGGTTTTTAATAAGGGTCCCTGGTTTTGGGGTCGATCTGGTCTCTCCCTTCAACTCTGGTTTCTATATTTTAATCCTCTATCTATGTCAAATTTGGCAACACCAATATGGGTGAGGTTTCCCGATTTTCCCATCCATATGACACATCCCACTATCATAAAAGATTTGGGAAATTTGTTAGGTCACTTCATCAAATTTGACTCGGAAAGGATTATGAAAATAATTCACAAATTTATTCACATTTGTGTTGAAGTGGACCTCAGTAAAGGATTGTTAGATAAAATCCTCCTTAAATGAGGAAATAAGGTTTATTCCCAAACGGTGGATTATGAAAATACGACTTTTCACTATAGGTCTTGTCAGTAGCCTGGACATCTACAGAATGTTTGCCCATATTCACAAGGCACTTCTTCATGTGTTAAAACTAAGAAGAAAATTTGTGGATGGAAAGATCCAAGAGGACCCATTGGTTCTAAGTCCATTGTGGCTCACGGGTCAAGTAATTCTCAGAATCAGAAAACTCTTGAAGCCAACATTGCTCCTGCAGACCCAACTCAGACTCATGATATGTCATCTCAACCATCAGGGGAGGAAGTTCACCCGTCAATTAGTACAACACAAAATCCAGTCATAATTTTGGCATATGCAAAGAGTGGGAAAAAGTGTACCCATGAATCAGACCATTCAGATAGTGACAAGAAACCAACAAATATGCCAAAGCACTCGGTAATGGAAACATCTCAAGGAAGGAAGTGGTTGTCTCAGACAATCCCTCGACTTGGATAGACGTTTAGAAGAGGAAAGGTAAGAAGGATAAGCCAATGTATAATCCTGAAACCTAAGTCCAGGAAAGAAAAATGTAATATTGTGTATTATGATTAAAAGAAAAATAATATACTATAATGTGATGTAATTCATTTTCAATGAGTGAATATATATAATCGAAATATTTAATCAAACTCATTTTTAATAAATAAAATTATCGTCATTAAAAAGAGTCATTTGAAAATCAAACCACAACTTTTAACTAATGAATATGACATCTTAACCGAACTCCAATTCCAAAAATTCAACAAAAATACCACTTTCACTATAATTGTTGAACAATATGATATTGTGACAAAGATAATGTGAGTATTTTTTATTTAAATTTTGCAAATATATATTAATAGAAAAATTAAAATTAAAATTAAAAATAATTATTATTAATTATTAATATCTATCATTATTATCATTTATGCTTTAAGTTATAATTTTTTATTATTTTTTTTTTTTTTAATCTATAATATATATATAAACCAAACTCTATTGAAATATAAAACAATTAACACTTCATTGTAATCCTGTAATCCCATCCTTCACATTCCACTTTAAAATGTAAAGGGTAATCCCATCCTTCACATTCCACAAATCCATATTAAAATGTAAAGGGTAATCCCATCCTTCACATTCCACAAATCCATAGCCATGAGCAATTGCATAAGATCCATAGCCATGACCAATTGCATATCTACTATATCCACACTCACATCATTAAAATTCTGTAAAACAAATATAGTATTAATATAATTGGTATATAATTGAATTTAAAATTTTAGAAACAAATTAAATTAATTAGAAGTTATATTTAGTTTAGAGTATGGGGTTAATGTTAAATGTTAATAAAAAAACATTAAAATTCTGTAAAACAAATATAGTATTAATATAATTGGTATATAATTGAATTTAAAATTTTAAAAACAAATTAAATTAATTAGAAGTTATATTTAGTTTAGAGTATGGGGTTAATGTTAAATGTTAATAAAAAAATTAGGGATAATTTACTTCACAAAGCATGTAAATATATTAGGTAAAGATTATAAGGTATGTGGTTCAATCTCCTAATTAACCTATGTCTATGTTAGGGGTAGGTGTGGTGCATCTAGTGTTTATAATAGTACTGGACATGATTGATCTCATGTCACGTGAGTACGTGACCACCCCAATTGCTAATTCCACTAGTTTTTTTAATAGTAATTAGTGAATCGGTAACTTTGGATAATTGTTTTGGGCAAGACCCGGGATTGAATCACAACGGTTGCCACTATTCACGTCAATATCAAATTTTCCTACCCCTCCAAGCTTATAGGAATTACAAGTCACGATTTTCACCATGTTCAATTTTTTATCACACATACTAACTTGTCTTCAAAGAATAAAACCCAAGTAGAAAACAAATTAAACCCAATAAAACTCAAATAGAAAACAAATTAAACCCATTAACTACCACTCGAACTATTGTCTTTTAACTATTAATTCTAATAATTACCTAAAAATATATTAATAAAAAATACATAATCTAATTAATTTATTGACTTTATTGTAAATACAATTTACTCTTAAACCATCATTTTAGTATTAAGAATATGACTTAAAGCTTATTTTGATGGTATAAGAAGTCAATTTTCTTAAACTTAAAAAAAACTATTTGAAGTGAGAACAAAAATATGATACCATAATAACTAAATTTTATTAACTCATAAGAATATATTACTTATCAAAATCTTACAATTATAATTACAAGCACTAATCATTAATTGTTATCAGAATCTTAAAATTATATTAAAAATATATAATAAATTAAACTGTAAAATATATCACATGATTTGTCTCTAAATGAAAAGGAATGGTCAAAGTTGTCATCCCAAAAATATAATAATGTGCAGGGAAAAGCAAGTGGCATGTGAATGTCGGTGCACGCATCGATGTTAGCAACTTCAACGGCAAACGAGATAAATGATGGAATGGAAGCTTTAACAACCAGAAAAAGGTGACACTGAAGCACAGGGTTGAATAAATTATAATCTTCCCACAAGAAAGAGTGACATGGTAGTTTAATTGATTATAAGATAAGGAGTTGTCTATCGAGGCGGAAGAATTGTTTGGATGACCAAAAGTGGTTAAAATCTGGGCAATTTTTTTTTTTTTAAATCTTGTAAAAGGCAGTATTTGAATCGTGTTTTTGATGGTGGAAATGGATTCAGCATCATCAAAAACGTCTAGAACACCTAAAGTTTTGAAGTTTAACAACTATAATTTGGATTTACAGAAATCCTTGCCAAATTTTCTCTAAATATGATCAAAATTTCCATAACTTTCGAGGCAATTCCTCCCGCTAAGTAAACTACGGCATAAAATAATATGCAGAGATAATCATTCCCAAAAACAATGAAGAAATATTAAAAAAAAAGATTATTTGCTGGTAAACCAAACTTTTAATATATTAAATTTGTTTGGCAAAACAAATAATGAAAAGCTATATCATTAAAGGGTTCGTTTTGGAATAGGCTTAGCCCAGTGGATAATAAAATAAATCAATATTAATAGATTAAATGAAAGGGAGACAACGTAGTATGGGATATTTTTATAGGTTTCTAAAGTAATTGGGAATGAATTTTCTGGCCAACACTGGAAAGGTGATTAGCAATAAAGTAAATGCATTGGTTTTTTCCCAAGACTAATGTTGATGAAAAAGATAGGAATCAAACCATTTATAATGTTGGGATTTAATTATATAGTAATCTGACATGTATTATAAGACACTGTTATAAGATTTTTGTTCAAGAAGATTTTTGTAGGAGCTAATTAAAGGCTTTAGTTCACAAACATTTAGAATTTAGAATAATTGTTGTTGGTAACAATTATATTTCTTACTTTTCATGAAACTAAACTCAGTAATATCAACATGATACATATTGATTTCTATGAAATTGAGGCAAGGCACTTCTAAACGAGTGATAATATTCTCATTACAAAGATTGAAATTATGAATTATTATGAACATCGAAGCAATGCTCATTTAGAAGTAGGGCTCTCATACTTCTTGTAGTCTATATTTGTGAAGGGAAAAGACAACATTAGACAACCAAATTAGACCCCCATTTACATGACTACTGTAGAGGAGGTTTGAGCCAGTATTAAAGTTTGTGGAGAAGATTAGGTAGAAGGATGTCAAGCTATAGTTGCAATCTTGATTTTTGTATGTAATGCAAGATAATAGAATTAAGGAGGAGCGTTAAGCATAATTCTTTCCAAATAGCACAAGCACATGATACTTTGGCTTTAATGTTGTGGAAGTTGGATTGGTGGCATGAGAAGTGGGAATACGAAGTGACCATAGAGGCTTAAGAGAATAATAATCATATCATCGACATCTCTCCGCAATTTGAAGGGAATAAATAAAAAGAAAAGGCCATTGAGGTACTCATGGAGAAGCATAGTAGAAGCAATGAGATTTTGGAATATGTGATAGAGGCACTGGATGGAATGGTTTTACATCTATTGGATGAGAAGAAAATGATCGAGAGATTTAGGCAATCCATGGCATTACCACTTGACAATCAATTAATTGGTACAATTTGAAATGAATTTGGCATAGGCATGGAGAAAACAATAGTGTAGTTCGGACATCTTCAATATTGTTGTCGTACCATGTTTGAGTTGAGTTTGTCATACTTATAGGCCTCATTGTTTGTTTTTTGGTTAATGGTGTTTCTTATATTTGAATCCTTTATCCTATTTATTTACTAACACCTATTTTCTCTAAAGCATTTCTAAGAAGTTGATAGTCTTTGATGCTCTTCTTCCTAGATACAACATTTTCTACTTCAAATATCAACCAACCTCATTGAGGTTTCATGGCTCTCATCTTCGCAATTTTGGTATTTCAACTTCATACTTCCTCATTGGAGCAGGCCTCTATTATTTCCATTCAGTGGATCCTTATGGGACCTACAATTTTAGCTCCATGCTTATCTGACCATTGTCATCTTTCTCTCTTTTGGAGAGGAGTTCTTTTTCCTACGGGTTTTTCTCCTTTTCCCCAAGGAGAGTTTGTGCTTAGGTACCTTATCAGGCCTCATTATCGACACCCAATTTTTTCTTTATGTTTACTTTCGAAATTTTTCTTAAGGGGGTTTGTTAGAGTTGGTCTTTTCCAATGCTTATTTTCCCAATGAGCTAGCTATAGTGAGTTGTAAGCTCGTGTAGGGATTTGTATTTGTCTAGTTTCCATAGTCATCTTTAACCAACATTGGGCCTCCTCCATTGTTCAAATAGAAGTCTTCTCTATGTATCTTTATAACAATGTGAATTACAATACTCTTACGAAATCAAATTGTTTCAAATATGAAATAGTGTATTTTACATATATTAAAATCCTATTGTGATATAATTAACCAAGCCAATTTAACATTTTATCATAAAAATGAAAGTGTCCTCTAATGTCATATTAATCTTGAAATTTAATAATTATAATTTTAATATTAATTATGCATTAAATATTATAGCTTGGGTGGTTGGGTCAACAATATGTTTCCCTTCACTTAAGTTCAATTTCCATAAATGATTTTTTGACCCGTTTTGATAAGGTTGGAAGGGTAGACACCCCCTCACGAGTGGCACCCTTATTATAGGTGTGTTTCCATGATACCTTGGCCCCTGCTAAGTTATAAGTTACCTGTTAGGCATTGGAATGAGGGTTGTTGGCAATAACCTAGGGGTTATAGTGGCAATAGTAAACTTTGAACTTGAACCGTGACTAGATAATCCTAATGAGTTACTAATTCCTCTACATCTAAAAAATAATAATATTACTACACTAACATTGCTATTGTTAATATTTATATGCATCAAATTATTGCTAATAATTATATAAATTACAGTATCTTTGATCAATATAAAAAATAAAATAAAACATCATTAATACTAAATATGTTTTGTATGTAACTTAGCAAAAATACATTTTGGGTAAGAGGTTAAATTCCAACCAAAAGTAGAATTTGGTTTTCTGTGTGGGATTAAGGTTAGATGCTAATGTCCACAGGGTTTTGGACAGAAAATTATCAGTTGCGTTGTTAAGGCACTCCTAGATGTTAAGTTATTGGTTCGATTCCCCACCCTATTCTGGCGTTATTCTTAGACATAGTCTCACCATTGTTGAACTTACAAAAAAAAAGATTAGATGCTAATAAAAAACACATGTTTTCTCTAGGTAGATTCAGTAATGCCCATAAGTAGCATTGGCTTTCTTACATATACTATTTACTTGAAGCCACTTTTTGAGGTTAGGGTATGACCTAAAACTAATTTTGATTGCTAAGAGATCGTTTTCAATTAACTTAAGGAAATAGGTTGAAGACCCCCAAGGCATTTAACGAGAATGTAAGTATACCCCTTATAAACCTGTTATCACTCCTCCGGATCTCCAAGGCTGAGGAAGAGTCCAGCTAAGGTAACCACAAACCAATCTTTTGACTTGGTAGCTAGCCCTACCAGGCCGTAGAGGGCTCTCTCCAAATGATCACAGCCAATAGGGCCGGATGAATTAGGGTTTTAGGCTAGGTATAAAGTGAAAATGTTGTTTTGATTTGAATTGATTGGGTTAAACACTAGATGAGTGAATTAGGTCAAAGAGTGAACTAGGTCAGGGAAAAAGAAAATCAAAATTGCAGACATCTGATGGGGCAAGGTAGGCAAGTACTTTAACACTTCGTAGTATCTTGATGGAATGGTTTAGACTGATGAGGTGCTAAAAAGAGCATGGAAATCATGAATTCTTTTTAAACTGAAGAAATGAAACAAATTATGATGATTTTCCCAAAACATAGCATAGAAGATGAATTCTGCTTATCATACTTGAAAATCAAACATATTTAGAAGTGAAATGGATCATGGAAAATACAAAACATTCACACACATGTAACTAAAGAAGAAACAATGTCAAAATACCATGCCATAGGAATCCCACCAAAATAGCTGCAACTCATCCAATATATTCCATGCCAAAGTTTGAATACAATAGTGTCTCTGATCACTAGTACAACATCCAACTGAGTCCAACCTCTAGAATGACTGAAAAAGTACATGATACAAGCCTCAAACAAACTCCTCCTATCCTCAAGGGTCGAATCCATGAGACGAGGAGGAGTTCCACCAAAAATTGAACTGATAGCTAGAGTGTAGGGTGGTCAAAGTGACTCATCCCTAACTTAAGTGAACTGATTCATTACACCTCATTGAGTCCATTTACCTAATGTATTTACCCTAGGCAATAGTAAAAACATGATAATTATATTTACTTCATCAATTACATAAGTGAAAATTGATTTCCAAAGGTGAAAATAAAAATTGGAGCAAAACAAAGAAAAATCAAGGAATTTTGCACTATGCGTAGCGCCAGTGCTCTATGCGCAATGCCTTAAGCCTGTGCGTAGTGCCAACTTCAAGCTGATTTTTGAAGGGGTTGCTGATGTCCAAATTGAGCTCAAGATAGCTCACTGGAAAGCTTATCCTATCTAATTTCTAGAAATTCCCTTGGTTCCCAAAAATGATAATATTTGACCCTCCAAAAGGTCAATATCCCAAGACTGCTTCTGTGCACAACGCCTCGCTGAAAAAGAGGGTAGAAAGGTGAATTGTGAGGTGTTTTTGGCCATTTTTCCCTATCCAATGGTCCAAATTTGGTGTGTTAATAGTAAAAAGTGTATGTTCTTGGCCTTCTGAATCCAATGGTAGTCTTGGTTTTCCATTTGGAGGCCTCAAGAAGATGTAGGACAGTTCACCTGTGCCAAAATTGTCCAATGTTGCACAAAAAACCCAAAAATGTGAAAAGTGCCAAAAATCTTATCAAAATTGGTGTATAAGCTGTTGATGAAGTGTTCTAGGCATAGAAAGAGGCCTCAGCAAGGATATCCAACTTTCCTTTCTCCTCTTGCACCTTTAGGGTTTCAAGCTTTGACTTCATTTTCTTGAGCTTGGACCTTGCTATTTGGCTTCTTTGGAAATAGTACTTTGCCATCCTCCTATGTATGTCATTGTCCCTTTTAGCCTTGTCTAGGATCTTTTCAAGATGGTTGTTCACCCTCTCAAGCCAATGCTCCCTATTTTCATTCATCATTATAGCCAATTTCTCATTTAGGGTAAGCTCATTTGCTAGTTCAACTTCTTTTTGTTTCTCTAATTCCAATGCTCTCTTTAGGCCTTTAGTTCTTGGCCTTTCCTTGGCACTTGTTCTTCCATCTCATCATCATATTCTCCATATGCTTCATCAAGTAAGGCCTTAGCCTTTTCTGCCTCTCTTTGTGCTTTTATGAATTTCACTTCATCAATGAAGTGCTTTGTCTTCGGCTGCTTATTCTCTTGCTTGTAGAAGTTAATGACAAATCTGGCCCTGTCAAGATTAGTTTGGGATTCTCTAATCTTAGCATCCTTCCCCTTGAGTACTATGCTAATGTCCTCATAGTCATCTTTCTCACTTAGATCAACAACCTCAAAATCATGTTCTGTCTCATGGAGGTCCTCCTCCTGCTGCTGGATCTATACCTCTGTCATCTTTTCTTTACCTTTGTGTACCTGTTTTGTTGATGAAGAAGGCAAGGCCCCTCCCACATTCCGTGGGGCAAACACTTGTCTATGGCCTCTCTTATAAGTATGTTCCAACGTGCTCAAATTTGCCCTCTTAGGCTTTATGACCTCAACTTTTCCAGGTAACCCTGCATGATCATGAAATGTTGATGATGCTGGTGAAATAGGCTGAGATGATGGAGGGATAGATGTAGTGGGCTGAGATGGAGGGGGTATGTCTTCATCATGACAATAAGTGGGATGAGATGAAGATGGCATATCTTGAGCATGTGGAGGTCTTAGAGCAGTGAAAATATGATTGGCAATGAAAGTGTCCCATGCAATGTTCAGCTGGTTAAGGTGATGGTGGACAATGATCATGATCAGAGAGTGATGGAAAAGACTGTTCATTTGCTTCTCATACCTTTTTCCCTGAACTGTGCATGCCATTGTTTCAATGCTCCTAAACAAATAATAAGGGCTATTGAGCATTCTGACTCTTGTGAAGTGCATGAGCAATCTGATATGGTATGAATAGAGTCTGGAAAATATGCCTTCACAAGTGAAGTACTTCATGATGATTTTCAAGTAAAAATGAATATCCAAGTAACACCATGAAGCACCTTCTGAAAATTTATTATGTGTATTTTGTTTTATTAAAGAAGTTCTTAAAATATAGCTTTGAGCAACAAATCCACCTTGACTTTTGAACCCTTTAAAGTGGAACTGAATTCCAATTATCACATTGGGACGTGGAGTTCCATGACACTTTCTCCTTGATAATTGGGGTAAAACATAGAAATTGTTTATAATTTTATGAATTTCTTGCTTGGAGTTGTTTTTAATGAGATATTTTGGATTTTTGGTGTTGAAATTTGGAGGAAAAAATTGAGGTGAAATTTTAATTTGTGTTATATATTTTGATTTCGATTGTGTAAAAGTTACTCATCACACTTATGATTTTAGTAAATTTCTTAAAAAAAACAAACAAACAAACTCACATAACAAAATTTTTACCTATCCTTTTTCCATATAGATGGTCTAAATAATAAAATGTTCTTTTAGAACGAAATGAAGTCATATCGGAAGTCCACGCGGCAGAAGCATGATAGTTATGGACTTATTATGTAAATGTTTTTTACCTCCTTATTTAAGTTGGAAAGTAACTTTTAGTTTCATAAGTATGATTGTTAGTTATCTTTTATAATAAATAAAGATATATGATATTAAAAAAGATAATTAATATTTTAAATAATGGGTTTTAAAGTGATAATAAGTTAAATATTTAAATAAGTTAATATTAGAGTAATTATAATAAGTTAAATAATGGGTTTTAAAGTGATAATAAGTTAAATATTTAAATAAGTTAATATTAGAGTAATTATAATAAGTTAATAAGTATGATTGTTAGTTATCTTTTATAATAAATAAAGATATATGATATTAAAAAAGATAATTAATATTTTAAATAATGGGTTTTAAAGTGATAATAAGTTAAACATTTAAATAAGTTAATATTAGAGTAATTATAAATTAAAATTTATTAATAATAAGTTGAATATTTAAGATTTTTTTATAGATATTTTGTAGGAAGAATATAAATGTTTTAGTTTTAGTTTTTTTTGGATTGTTTAATAATAAAGTTTGAAATCATTACAATAAAGCTTGGTATGTCATTGAATTTAAGTTTGGAGGATAACTTATCTCTCCTAATTATTTAATTGATGTAATATTTAGTTTAATTATATAACATATAAATGTATTTATGAGCCAATTTATAGAAACAAAAAGTTTAACTAATTAAAAATAATTTTTAGAAATAGTATTGTAACTTGTAAAACAAAAAATCAATGTTACATTTCTTAGATCATGTTACGCAATAATGCTTCTACCACATGGGGGACAAAGGCTTAAACCAATAGCCTTTTCCATAATCCTTCCTTCAAGTTAGTTCTATGATGGTACTTGCTTATCATGACACTTCATGTAAGGTTTAGGGATAATCCAAAGGAAATGAGGGAGATCTCACTTTAAGGTACATAAGGTGAGGGCATCCAATGTGATGATGCCCTTGGCATCAAGATTGTACCTAGTTAGAGTATCTCTTAATGGAGAAGTAAAAGAGTGATGATGAATGAAAATGACATGATCCCTTTTAACCGAGAGCACTTCAATGGATTCACTACTATCTCTAGCATTCCTACAACTACCCTCGTTGGTTTGTTCGACTTGATTAATATAGGTAGCTTTACTCCCTATGTTGTTCGTATTCCTTTCTATTTTTAGATTTCCTACTCAGATTATTGTGGGGTTTACTCTAGTTTTTCTCCATGTTATCTATGGGCTCTTTTCCCCTCACCTCTACTTATATGTTGCGACAACTTTTGGGATGGTGGCACTATAGGATCTTCTTAATTAGATAAGTACAATTATTCTACTCTGTTAACACCAAGGTTTACCTAACTTTCTTTGTTGTTTTTCTAGCTCCCAATGACAGTCTTGATTGGATAGATTTGGGGATGGTAGCATTATAGGATCTTCTTGCTTAGACATGTGTAGTCGTTCTACTCTACAAACATGAAGGCCCATCATACCTTCCTTGCTTCTTTTCTAGCTCCCAATGAGAGCCTTAGTTGGTCGACTCTCTAACAATATGGGACTCTGGTGGTGGAGGATTATGGGAAGTATCAGTGGTCGTTCTAGTGCTAGTGGTGAGGTTGGTGGTGGTTCTAGTGTTATTAGTGATGTTAGTGGTGATCTTGGCTTTGCATCCAATGTCTATCAATGGTGGGTTTCTCCTTGTGTGCAGGGATATAATATCTAGAGCCTACACAAACAACAAATGACTTATAAAATGGCTAACAAAGGGAATTATGAGGCTTCTGACTCCAATCAAAGAGTTGCAACACGAAAAGGGAAGGCCAAAACCTCCACTTGCAAGCATGTTATGCCTTGTTCTCAAGGCACTAGGGTGGCAGAATTATCCATGCAAAACCATCAACAATTCAACCAACATATAACTCAAAAAATTATTAATGAATTGGTTGATGTGGTTAAGCAATGATGCCTTCAAATGCCTAAGCAATATCTTAAAGGTTAATATAAAGATTGGATTTTGGACTTTAGATTTTTAAGGTCAAAAGACACTGAATGTTATGGTCCATGGAGTTTTCTTGGATGGCCAAGACCCTTGTGGACATCACCCTAGAAAACTAAGGTCATAAGGAACCTAAAACTATAGACATATTGAGAAGGTTCGAGACCATGTTTATAGTTATATGCAGAGTGGTTTCCATGAGCTTCAAAGTCAATGAATGAGAACCAAGCAAAGTAGAGGGCACCATGGAGGTTAATAACACATTTGAATCGCATGGTACTAGCTCGAATCTTATTGTTATTGAAGATGACTCTTGGCATAAGCCTTTTAGAAAAGCTAAAGGGATATAAATGACCTCTTTGCCGATTCCTTTGAATCCACCCATCCATAATGCTACTTGTTATTAGTGTTTTCATGTTTCTAGTTGTTTATATGTTATACTTAGTGTTTTGGTCCATTGTCTTTTAAAAGTTAATCTACTACAATTTAAACAATCTTTATATGCATAATATGAAATACTTAAAGAGGTATTTGCAAATATGATAGAGGTGTAGTTTTAGCCTCAAGGGTTAGCTCAATTGGTCGAGTGCTTGTAGTTAAGCACATTTGCTATTGAGAGGTCACGAGTTCAATTATCTCGACACTCTTGAAGTCAAGCTTCGTGTTTGAGCGAGTGAGAAGTGATCCCTTTAGATGGATTTGCTTAAAAATATATTCCATGGACATAATAAGTCACCGATATCTAAGGACCATATGGCATGAACCACATTGAAAGATAAAAACCTAATTTCCTTTTTAACCGACCCCAACTAACTATCAATATACTATTTTTGTATGATATTAATATATAAATGGTATGGTTTGCGAAAAACAACTAATGTTATATTTTTGTCTAACAATATTGGAATGCCATACCATTAACTCTATTAAGTTAAAAAAAAAAATACTAGAACTAATATTGTAACTTGTAAAGTGAAAAATCTATTTTACATATTTTTCTAATAATAAACTTGAAATGCCATGCCAATAGCATTTTTAAATGAAAAACCACTAATCGTACGTACGATGTACATGGATATATCTTGAAGGTTTGGAATAAAAGCACAAGGGTCAAAATCGGATGGCTGAGAAAAATTTCTTTAATCCAACTTGTGATATGTTTGCTTTTACTAAGTTACAATGTCAATAAGGGTTTTGTGTGAACCATAAAGAATGTCTTACTCTTAGTTATATGTAAATAAAAAAGTACAAATACATCGTAAATAATCCTTACCTGCATCATAAGTCATTAATTGGTATAAGCATAATATTGGTATAACTCTGGGAAAAATTTAAGTGTGAAACTCAAAATGATACGTATAGTGATATTGATTATGAATTTATTTTTATTTTTTATTTTTTATTTTTTATTTTCTTCTTTTTTCTTTCTTTCTTTTGTCTCTCTCTGATGGGGTGTTTGCGCGACAAAGTTTTCGCGTTGAGAGACATAATGAAAGAATTTTGGACATTTAGTTTAACGACAAAATGGTTTTACAATGGAAATTTAACGAGGATATCATAGTTATTAACATGCGGGTAATTTATTTGGCGAATTGGGTGGTGGTCTTTGGTGATAGAGATATGCTCCGAACTTGGCACCACATTCCCTTCACGTGGCAAGACTTGGGATCCCAAGCCTCTTCACTCAATAAGTTGTATCGACTTAATTATGTGCAGGTGGGAAGTAAGTTTATCGTGTACGTTAGTTCCTCAAGATGCAAAATGTTTTTTTCCTCTGCACAACTCTGCTGCCCCTCATATTGCAGACTGGTTATGAGCACAATCACCTTTGACATATGAGGTAATCTCATTTATGAGAAAATAATGTGTAAAAGTCTTGAAAGAAGGGAATACAGTCTATCACATTACATCTTGCTTGCTATGAAGAGCGTCTTTGTTCATTACTTCAAGCTGCACGCTTCGTCCCTCACGTCCTCAACTCGTTATTATTGCATGGTAATGGACTCAGGGTGGTCAAATCATTGTGCCAAGGTTGCAGCCTACGAGGTATATTGCTTGGGTTGTTGCGAAGGTATTCTACTCTTGTATCTTACTCGAATTCTTACAGTATATTTGTGTCATAGTTGTGTGAAGGTCAGGTCATCTCTTCGTTGTATAGTTTGTAACAACTCATTCACTCCTTGGTTTCTTTTTGCATTGCTCTTTACACAGAGGGGAAAATGTTATTTATTCTCTTCCTTCATAATTTGGGGTCTGGTCCATTTTTTGAGATGGTGGAAGTATTACCCTCGACAGCTCCTCATAAATCGAACCCTGTCGGGATCTCTTTCAACTGTTCAATGTTGGTCTATGAAGTGTGGTACCCAGGCACCTTCTCCATTTGTTTTTAATAAGATATATGGTCTAGTTATTTGTTCAGTATATAATGTCTGGTTATATAGTCTTCATCCTTTACTATACAGTTTCAAGGAAGGTTGGGGTTACCAGAAATATTCACTAATGCAAGAGTCTTGGGTTGTTAAGTGATTTAGTTACTCCATATAACTCTATCCATGTTGTTCCTTTAGTGTTTGTAGCCTATTTTGTTAGAGAATCTATCTATCCCATGTCTTAGTCACTTGTGTCTCAATCCATCACAGTAGGTTAGTACACCACATCCTCTCTTTGTTTGCATTGCAGGTCAATTGGCTATATGGCTCCTTGGTAGTGCCTTCCTAGTCATAAGGGTGCATGACTAGGTCACCTTCGTCGAGAGGATGATGCTTATTCGGTTGGGAATCAGTCACCAATTTATTTGAGGAAGCTCCCCTTGAGGTTCGGAAGGAAATCCTTCATCTAGAGGCAAAAGTGTTTGGTGACCGTGTTTATTTCTCAGACTCGGAGATTGGAGGCAACAACCTCAAATGGGTTCCAGACTTGGGAAAGTTCTGAAAGCGAAGGCTTCATTTCCTACACTCCATCACCCATCATCAACTACTAAAAACTCTTCTCAGCATGGTTATCAGAGACAAGCAAGTATACAACTACAACTTGTTTCCAGGCCAGAAGGAGATAGAGAGAATTGTACAGGATATTAGATATAACTTAGATGATATAGTGGTCAGAGTTTCACAAATGGAACATTATGTTGTCTCTTATTCATGCATTGAATTGAATGAGCACCATGACGTGCCAACAATTATCAACGCTCCAACACAAGCCTCTCCTCACACCAACTCTTCCGCCACATCGCCAGTAATCATCTTGGACTAGCAAGTCCATTGAACAATTTGTCTACGAATCTACCATGGATGACAAGTTATGTTTTTTGTTTTGGGACACGGGACCAAATTCCTTGAAATAAGCACAATTCTTGATGCAATTTTTATCTAATTTGAAAGGGATATTTTCAAAAATAATTGTGTTCCTGCATTGCCATATACCCTAGAAGATTAAAAAGGAAAGTGTCCTGAACTCCATGAAATTCGGTTTCCACTCCTTTATGCATGATTCAATCGACAAGAAGCTCCAACTCGCGTTTAACGATAAGCGTTGTAAGACATTTATCTAGATGGTAATGGGAGAAGGGACCTTGCCCAATTTCAGCCCTCTTGGGACTATCAGTTCACATCACCCCACCTCACACCTGGAGGTATGGTTGCATGTGCTTCCTCTGCCCACTTGGCTCGAAATTTCCCCCTACTGGAGGTCTGTGCATGAGTGGATGCCTCCACTCGATCTCTTCTCTGCTTCTCCAATTGTGGTTGTTCCAAAAAATTTTGAGACTAATTATGAGGCTGCTTCTTCTCTGCTTGAGTGGATCTCTCCACTTGGTCTCCTCTCTTCTTCTCCAATTGTGGTTGTTCCATAATTTTTTGAGACTAATTCTAAGGCTGCTTCTTCTCTGCTTGAGTGGATCTCTCCACTTGTTCTCCTCTTTGCTTCTCCAATTGTGGCTACTCCACAATTGTCCGAGACTACTTCTGAGGCTTCTTCTGGGGTTGCATGTTGAGAGGTAATTTACTCCCTCTCTCAACTACCAAGTCTCTAACCTTTGCCTTGCTCCTCAAGGCTTTTCATGCGTCTTGTACCTCAAGAGCATACAGGTTCTTGGCTTGCACACCAATCTCTTTCATCTCTCCCGCTGTCACAAAATTTTCTAAAGGAGTTGATTTTAAATCGACAATATCTCCCTCATCCAAACTCCGATTTGGATGATTCGTTTTTTGAATTTGGGTATTTTTTTCCAAGGAATCAAGATCTGATATTTGTTTTTGAAAAATTTCAACAAAAATTTCAGATCTTCTCTGCAAACTCGCCGCCCATAAAATTCCTGCTCCTCAATCTGCCCACTAGTAGCCTTCTAGCTCCATTAAGAAGTTTGCACATAGGGCCTTCTGGATCTGCCCTGAACTAAAGCTCCATCAATCTGCAAGGACATATTTGAATTCTTCTCTTCTATATTGTCTTCAGCTCTGATACCATGTATATTTTCCTGTAGATTCACATCTCATATAATTTCCTAAAACACAAGACGAGAATCTACTCTACTATTTACAGGGGAAGCCCATAAAGATCGATGAAAACAATAATCGGTAAGAGGAAGATAATCAATGGAACATAACACAATATGTATCCGGGGGAAGTCACAACTCAAAATCCCTACTATCTATATTGAATTAATCAGAAATCCAAGACGAGAATACAATGTTTCTTCTCACAAGAACAATCCCAACACAAGTATAATCAACTCTCAACTCACAAGTTAGCTCAAGCCAAATCCTTAGCCTATTCTATAGCTCTACAATTCCCTATTTCCTTGTGCAATTCCAAAGAGGATCAACCTATTTAATTGGGAAATCATGCTTCCAAAACTGCACAATCCAAACTTAGGTCCATAACTGATTGCATGCATGATTTGTACAACTCGGAAAATCATACAATTGATAGTACATTGTCCCTGCACTCTAGTCTCAAGTGAGGCTTTCTCTAAACTATCATGCATGCGTTTCTCTTGAGTGAATCTCCAGTTAGCTAGAGTAGCACTGAGGATGCACCAGTGCACCAACTCACTACTAGACCTCTCCTAGTTCCACCAACAGTTAGAACTAGTTTGACTGTCTATAACTCAGTCAAACTGAGTTATCTAATTACAACTCAAATAAACTCAATCTGGACCCCTAAAACCTAGGGATCACACTTACATGACTCCAGATATACTTTCAACTTGAATTTCATAAGCTAACTAAGTGAACTTAACTTAGTTAACTATAACAAGTTGCGATGAGAAAATAATTACAATTTTAATTCACAATTTAATTCAAGGACAAATTAAATTGGAATTTTTAGATTCTATTTTTAACATTTCTTGTTGTTATTTTCAACAACACTTTCAACTCCTTGCACCAAGTTTGTTTCTTTGTTCCTTAGGAATAAAGGCATAACAGGTGGAACCAAAAACCCTAAGATGCCTCACCGAAGGAATGTGGGTGATGAGCCCCAAAAATGGGTAACTTATTGGGCTCATTTTGCCTACTGTTCTTAATCAATCCACCATTTTTCATAGATTTTGCGTGTTTTTTGAGTATGTTTATGTTATTTGAACGAATAAGGGTGGTCACTTTACCAAGGAGGCTAATACGTGGTTATTTCAGGTTTTTTGGACAAATTTTGGAGCAAAGCCAAGCAATTATGAGCCAGGTGACAGCCAAGCATGAGGAAGCAAGGGTGAGGATTCGTAGGGAGGTTGTCTCTTGCATTAAATGGCCCTTCCTCAAAATCTCCACCCTCAACTCGGAGCTCAGCAGGCCACCAAAACGAATCCTAAAGGCAGTCGAGCAGCTTTGTGAAGAGTGACTGTTTACTGGCAGTTTGAACAACCGAGTCCCTTGAGTTAAGGAGGGCTGCTAGGACCCTCGTAGTGTATAAATAGGAAGGCCTCAGCCTTCGTAGTTTACTTTTTGGAATTGTTGGGTTTTGCACTATAGTGCTATCTTTGTTTTAGCTCATTTTTGTAGCTACTGTTGTATAACTTTCTTGTGACATGATTATTTTTGAGGAATGAAGAGCAGCTTTGCTTGGCATCAGTTCTGAGTTTTCTTTAGGAGCCTGTAGCTCTTGGGGTTGGGCCCAACCCAAGTGCCAAGGCTTCCTTTATGTATTGTTATTTGTTCTTTATGTCTTTGCAAAATAATTTATGTTAAGTAGATTAAAATCTTGCTGATTACCTAGGTCATTGTTGATGATTAGAAAGGCTTTTGATGTTCAGATTGAGTTGATAGGTTATTAACAGGGAAGAGCTTCAGAAAAAGGCCATCAAGCACCTCTGATTTCACCTCTCCCTCAGTGGGATCAGGAGCTGGGATCAAGGTGACCTTGCTGCCAACAAAAACACTGTCTTTGCTTTGCCATGCAATCATTAGTGTTCGATTTTTATTTGCAGAAGTTGGTTACATGTTCAAATTCTTGATTGCTTCGTTGCATAGTTAGTATACATGGTTTCATTGCAAATAAACTTTTGTTCATTCTCTTTACTGTTAGCTAGATCAAATTAGGTTAACGTAACTAGGTCTCTGATTTTCCAAGTCTTCGTTGGTTCAGTTGAAGAAACAACTTGCAGAGCACCCATACCACTTCTCTATCTGCCCATACTCCATCAATCCCATCTGCTCCATCCCCTAACGCGGATTTTTGCCTCAGGTTTGTCGTTGCTCACATAACCCTAATTTTTGTGCAACATTGCTTCACTCCTCCTTGAACAAATCCAGCCATCTTCATCTCTCCTCAGCTCCATCCACCAAGTCCTAGACCTCCTCACACCCTTATCCTACCTCCATACTCACTCCTTCACCTTTCTCTCTCCATCCACCCTCCAAAAGGCCATTTCTGAACATCCTGTAGAAAATACAGAACATCCTGTAGAACCCTTGCAGACTTCCTGTAGAAGCTCACGAACGCGGTTTCTTGATAGCCAAACTTTGTGAAACTCTCTGGAAGGGTGCTAGGGACCCCTTAGGCCCTCTTTGAACCTTCCCAACCATCTGCAAGCATTTCCTCTCGCCAATCCACCTCTGCACAGTCAAAACAGTCAAAGCACATGCATGATAATTCTGACAACTTATTCAAAAATACAAAAAGATGTTTTCTTTTCAGATGTTACTGTAGAAGTAGCTTAAACACATGCATTTTACCTTCCTAGAAGTCAATGGCATCTCTTTCAGTAGCTTGCATCCTCTTTCTTGCATCAGTAGGGCTAGCTGGTAAAATTAGGGTTTGCTAGGGTTTGTGTTTCCTTTTAGCTTTCCAGTTTCTTTCTGCAAGTAGATTAGCCTTCTTTGAGTTAGCTTTCGTCCATCAGTTAAAAAGCTTCTTCTAAGAGCTCATAGAAGTTGGCTTAAGCTCCTAGCGGACTTGTGCCAGCTGACCAAGTGACAGTCGCGGCAAGAGCTAGTACTTGTGCATACAGCACCGTCGCTTCCAAGTTTGTTACGAACTACCGGGTTGATAAGAGTAAAGAAGGGAGTCCCAAGAGTTGCAGCATTATTGCTGCAATACTGGAGCCCACCATTATTTTTGGCACCGTTGCCGGGGAAGCGTCAGAGTATTTGTGATTGCTGCTTTTCTTCTATTTTTTTCTACTCCAACCTTCTGCTAAGTAGTTTATTTCAGTTCCATTCTGAAATTTCATTTCTGCAAAAGTAAATTAGACATTTCCTGCTTTCATAGATTAGCCTTTCAATTCTGCAATTTCAATTCTGCAAGCGTAGAATAGAATTTCAATTCTGCAAGCGTAGAATAGCATTTCAATTCTGCAAGTGTAGTCTAGCATTTCATTCCTGCAATTTGATTTCAGCAAAATAGATTAGTCCTTTCCTGCTTTCATTTCAATTCCGCATTTTCATTTCCACAAGATAGATTTTAGTTAGTTGCAATTCCATCTGTTTCAGTTTTGCAGGTACAAGCAGAAAAAAGCAAAAGCGACCAAAAATATTTTCATGCCTCATAGAAACAGAGATAATACCGGAAAATTCCTACCCAACACCCCCACTACTTCACTGAGTCACCCTTCTCTCTTCTTTGGTGGCAGTGACCCAGAAGAACCTATAGGTGAACCTCCTGAGATATACGAAGATCCTATAACAGAAGAAGAGCAAGAAAACATTCCTTTTGAGACCATGGCTGAAAACAGAAACGGTAGAGAAGATGATGAGAGAATAGAAGGTACATTCCCCATCCGAGAGACCAACGGGGACATGGAAATGAAAAACATAATTCCCTCAGCCTTACCTCATTTCCATGGATTGACCACTGAAGATCCTGATACCTTCCTGTTTGAGTCTTTTGTCCTTTGTCGAAATTATGACTATGCAGAAGACGAGAAAAAGTTGAAACTCTTTCCCTCTACCCTCAAGGATGCAGCATTACACTGGTTCATGGGGTTACCTGGTAACAGTATCACCACTTGGGCTCAGATGCAGCAAGCCTTTAACAACAAATACCGAGACTACTGTAGGTCAAAGAAAATAAAGGGAGAAATCTTTCAGATGACTATGGGAAATGATGAGTCTTTAGAAGATTACGAGGAAAGGTTCCAACTCAGCTATAAACGGGCCAGGTGCACACTTGACCCTGAATCTCTGAAGCTGGTTCTGCTCCGAGGAGTCCCTGAAGACCTTCTAGATACCCTTCACATGCTAGCTGGAGGAGACATCTACCAACTACCTTATGAAGACATAAAGACTATGTTTAGAAACCATTCTAGGGCAGCCCGGAAAAGAGGTAGGGGGAATCCACTTTTAGCTAGTACCACCTTCTCCAAGCATGAGTTTGCTAATCAGATGGAAGACCTCAAAAGTGAGATGAGACAGACCATTGCCATGCAACTTGATACTTTCCGAATCCAACAAAAGAAAGAGGAAGCGGAGAGGGCGTTGGCCATTTTTTGTCCCAGATGTACGAGGAAGCACCCTAAGAACGAGTGTCCATTGCACTTAGTAGAGGTATGTTTCGTTTGTGAGAAAAATCACCCCACAAACCAATGCCCAACCTTGCCCGGATTTAAAGCCATGTACCAAGGGACTGAGGCAACCCCTGAACCTCTCTACTTCCTCAACCAAAGGAGGCCGCATGGGCCCAGATCTTACCAGTAGGGGATGCAAGGGACATCCCAAGCTTATTATAGCCCCAACCAATCTGCTCACATACCTTCTTGGGGTCCCCCTGCTCATCCTTCCTGGTCCGCACCTCCTCCGTGGTCTTATCCATCTCCATACGATACTCAACCCACTGCTCATTCGTTTCACTCACATGTCCAGCCACAACCTCAGTGAAATGCACCTCAACTGGGGTGGAGGCCCCAATACAACTCTCCTCCCGCCATTCTGCCTCCACCACCGGCTCAACCACAACCATTACCTCCTGCTCCTCCAAGACAACCCCATATGCCTGCTCAACCGAACCCGAACCCCAACAACCGACAGGCCCAACAGGTATACACTGGGGAGACAACATGCCCTACCTATGTTGTGGAGATCCAGGAGATCAACCTGCGATCTAGGAAGGTCCTTCCAGATCGCCAACCTCCTCCCCCGGAGGACGAGGAAGAGAAACAAGAAAGTGGACCCAAAGCCATTCCACCCTTTCCTGAGAGACTAACAGTAACCACGCAACCGAACCCAGAGGAGATTGAACTTCTGGGGGAACTTAAACAGTTGTGTGTAAAAATACCACTTCTCTAGGCCATAAAAGATGTACCAATATACAACAAATTGATTAAGGAGAAGTGTTTCAGGCACCCAGGCAGGCGAAAGTGAGATGCCCCGACTATCAATGTCATAGGACAACTATCCGATCTAATGTTGGGGTAAGTAATCTGTCCAAAGTATTTGGACCCTGGGAGTCCTGTAGTTGATGTCCACATCAATGGCACTATAATCCCCCATATCTTGATTGATCTAGGGGCTGCCATTAATGTGATGACCAGGGACACCATGCTTAAACTCAACCTTCAGAGTTCCTTAAGGAAGACCTCGACAGTCCTGCAGTTAGCAGATCGCTCCACCGTGACTCCCGAAGGGATTGTGGAAGATGTCTTGGTCTCTGTTGACTCTTGGGAGTACCCTTCGGACTTCCTGGTCCTTCAGCCAAAGGCAAAGCTCACTGGATACCCCCTCATTTTGGGAAGGCCTTGGTTAGCCACTGCGGATGCTTACATCAGTTGTCAAGCTGGAAGCATGACCATCAAGAATGGGCCTATGTCCAAACAGCTAGTCCTATACCCTCTTGCCCAACCTCTGCTAGAACATGACTTACCACTCTGGTTGGAAGAGGGAGATGAGGATGAGGTCTACTCTGCACCATTGTGCACAGTAGAAACCACCAGGGGAGGCCCTCAAACCGAGGATGACTTGATTGAGAATCTGATTCAAAATCCACCCCCCAGTGCACTGTCCTTAGAGGAGTTGGGGGAAGATACCCAAGCCAACACCTTAGTGGACCTCTGTGTGACTCATCCGGCCTCTCCCAGAGTTAAGAATGTGGAATTTGGCCTCAAAAGTACCTTAAAGATCAACTCCTCCCTATCTCCCTCCCAGGAGAAGGAGTTGTGTAGCTTACTGAACAATCATCTGGATGCTTTTGCCTGGAGCTATAAGGACATGAAAGGAATCCACCCTTCGGTCTGTACCCATCACATTTACATTAAATAAGATTGTAAACCAGTCAGGCAGCCTCAGAGGAGAATGAACCCAGCCCTTAAAGACATTGTCAAAGAAGAATTGCAAAAATTGTTGGATGCAGGATTCATCTACCCCATCTCCGATAGTGAGTGGGTCTCACCTCTAGTGCTTGTGCCCAAGAAGAATGGGAAGTGGAGAATCTGTGTAGATTACCGAGAACTTAACAAAGCCACCAAGAAAGACCATTTCCCTTTGCCTTTCATAGATCAAGTGTTGGATGGACTGGCAGGGAAGAAGTTCTTCTCTTTCCTAGATGGGTTCAGCGGGTATAATCAGATCCAAATCAGCCCGGAGGACCAAGATAAAACCACCTTCACTTGTCCATGGGGTACCTTTGCCTACCGAGTCCTTCCCTTTGGGCTATGCAACGCTCCTGCCACTTTCCAGAGAGCAATATTGAGCATATTTTCTAAGTTGGTCCACGATTCGGTAGAAATCTATATGGATGACTTTACTCCTTATGGGTCCAACTTCCAAGAAGCATTGACTAACCTGGGAAAATTTCTAACCAAGTGCATTGAGATGAACCTGTCCCTCAGTCCCGAAAAATGTGAATTCCTGATGACTGAAGGGACCGTGCTAGGTCATACCATTTCTCGGCAAGGATTACAGGTGGATCCTAACAATATTGCTATCATCCAAGAGGTCCCACCTCCTCAAAAGGTAAGAGATGTTTGGAGTTTCCTAGGCTTAGCAGGATATTATCAAAGATTCATTAAAGATTTCAGTAAGCTAGCCTCACCATTGTTTGGCCTCTTAGGGAAAGATGTTGAGTTTAAATGGACTGATGACTGTCAAGGGGCTCTGGATGAGTTGAAAGATAAGCTGGTGTCCGCCCCGATCTTGAGAGGTCCAAACTGGGCCCTACCTTTCCACATCCACACTGATGCATCGAACAAAGCCATAGGGGCAGCCTTAGGACAAGTTGAGGAGAAACTGCCATATGCCATATACTTTGTCAGTAAAAACCTGTCCAAGGCAGAAATGAACTATACTGTAACCGAGAAAGAGTTCCTAGCTGTAGTCCATTCCCTAAACAAGTTCAGACACTACATCACTGGTTATCAAACATTCGTACACACTGATCATGCTGTGATTAGATACTTAATGAATAAGCCTGATGTAAATGCTCGTATCATTAGATGGTTACTTTTGTTGCAGCAATTTGATTTGACTATTGTCGACAAGCCAGGTAAAGAAAATGTTGTTGCTGACTTCTTGTCTAGATTGGATTTGCCTACAGGTGAAGAAGGGACAGTGGATGACCAGATGCCAGATGAACATCTGTTTGCTATCTCAGTACTCTCTCCATGGTTTGTTGATATAGCAAATTACTTGGTCTCAGCACAGTTCTATCCTCAAAGGAGAAGAGCAAAATTGTAAGGAAGAGTGCCCCATTCACTTGGATCGGGGGCAACCTGTTCAAACTTGGCCCAGATCAGATCTTGAGGCGTTGTGTTAGGGAGGAGGAAGTCTTTGACATCCTCCTAACCTGTCATGACGGACCTTGTGGAGGCCACTTTGCAACAAAAAGGATTGCCTTCAAAATTCTACAGGAAGGCTACTATTAGCCTACTCTTCACCAAGACGTCAAAAGATACATCAGCCAGTGTGACCGATGTCAGAGGATGGGGAAACCGACTCCAAGGGATGAAATGCCTCTCCAACCTCAAGTGACCTTCGAGCCATTTGAGAAGTGGGGCATGGATTTTGTGGGTCCTATCAACCCTCCTTCAAAGCAAAGGTCTTACATCATTGTGTGCACCGACTACCTGACAAAGTGGGCAGAAACAAAGGCAATCAAAGCAGTGACAGAAGAAAAGGTGGTTGAGTTTTTAAGGGAAAATATCTTCTACAAGTTTGGCTACCCAAGAGAGTTAGTCACCGATCAAGGAAGCCAGTTCACCTCCAACCTGATTGAAGACTTGTTCGCTCATCACAAGATCAAGCGCAGGACTTCCACCCCATATCATCCACAAGCAAATAGGCAGGAGGAAGTCACTAATAGAGCATTGGAAGGGATTTTGACTAAGGTGGTGAGCAGCAGCAGAAAGGATTGGGAAAATCACCTGGTTGAGGCCACCTAGGCCTACAACACCACTTGGAAGACTACAACAGGTTTCACACCTTATGAGCTGGTCTACGGGAAGAAAGCTTTATTATCCATAGAGTTCGAGTACAATACATTGAGGGTGGCAACTCAGTTGGACTTAGATCTCAGCCATGCTCAACGTGAAAGATTACTACAGCTGAATGGATTAGATGAATAGCAAATGCAGGCCCTCCTCCACTCAGAAGTAGTTCAACTTCAGAGGAAGATATGGCATGACCGACACCTTAACGAAAAGCAATTCCAGCCGGGAGATTGGGCGCTGCTGTATGACTCAAGATACAAGGATTTCAAAGGGAAGCTGAGGACAAGATGGTTAGGACCATATACAGTGGAGAAATGCAATGACAATGGTTCAGTCCTTATCAGGACCATTGATGAAGAAGCCATCCCCATGCTTGTCAATGGGCATCGATTGAAAATCTACAGGAAACCCCTTTCGAGGCAGGAGTTCATTGAAACTTTGGAAAAATCAGTGCTGGTAGTGGAGCAGGGTTCTGCCTCTATTCTGCCCACACCTTGATCATAAAATAAAAAGGAATAAAAATATCCCTAATTGAAAACCTCTCTGAGACGCCCAGGGCAGAGAGTGAGGGTGAAAACCTCATGGAGGCACCCCAACTGTCTCTTAGAAAATAAAGAAATGGAATAAAAAAGATCCTTGGTTGAAAACCTCTTTGAGGCGCCCAGGGCAGATAGTGGGGGTGAAAAAACTCATGGAGGCGCCCCTGCTGTCTCTCAAGAAAAAAGAAAAAAAGAAGAAAAAAAGAGAAAAAAGAAAAAGAAACAGGTCTAATCTCTGTAAAATTATTGCAGGTTGCAGGGAATACATTGCAGATAAAGAAGGTCGCACAAAACGAGGACAGGGATCCGTACCAGGCTACAGGACATCCTTACAGACGCTCCCTCCATAGCCACTCACTTTTCCCAGGATTTGAACACATTCGGGTCGAGATTCCACCTCCTACAGGAAGTTCTGGGCTTTCTACAAGAAGTTTTGGGGCTTTCTACAGGAAGTTCTGCATTTCTACAGGAAACATCCTGTAGAGCCTTCGGGCATGCCAAAATTGATTTTGAAAGGAGATTTGAAGCTTGGAGTCTGTTGATTAGGCCTGCAGCCACCCCTCTCTTCCATCCATCACCTGTTTCATCTCTTTCCACCACCATTGCAACCATCTGGTTATGTGTCCCTGCAGTCATGCAAAAAATACTATTTTCCTCAGATGGATTTTTTTTTTCCAAGTGACAAATCAAGCACACAAAGGCTCGCACACTCTACCTGTCAAAGCTCCATCAGGACTCTTCATCAGCGAATAAAACCCTGCTCGTTTAAGCCTGCATCCCAGGAGGAGAAGCAGCTACAGGATATCCTACAGGAATCCTGTAGCAGCTGATCCGTCTGGAGCACATACTCTGGAGTCAGTAGCAGCTGAAATCGACACAGGGGACATGTAAAAAGCTCCGCTTGGACGTGAACACATCCTTGACAGCTGAAACCAGATAGAACCTGTGCATGCAGCGTTTACAACCAAAGGATCGGGTCCCAAAGCCGTGCATACAACATCAACCAATGAAAGAAGGAGTTCTAGCACCTGTGCACGAAGCAGCAGCAAGCGAAGCCATCGTTCCAAGTCCCGAAGCCTGCAGAACACGTCCACGGCCACACAGGTAAGTGTCTAACCTTATTCGTCAAATTGCATAGACTATATTCTGGAAACTGCATGTCTGTGAAATGGTGCGGATTGAACGAATTCGGTGGCCAGTCAACTGGCCACCCACAGTTAGTCGAATGGCTTCATGGGATTTGAACAAGCTCGGTTACTTTTGAATTCGCTAAAGAGACGTGCAGCTGACACGTGGGAAGTGTCCAGTCGGGGAGAATCGGCGGAATTGGTAGTGGTGGCAGCGGTTAATGGCAGAGGAAAGGTAATGGCAGTCAGAGACACGCAGAGGAATGATGGCCGTGACGTTGGCTAACGGATCGGCCTGGCCACCTCACCCCCTCGCCATGAATTGCGCCGTAATTCAAAAATGCTCGGCTGAAGAACTCACGTTAACCGCTGTCATTTACACTTGCAACCGTTCTCAGCGAAGTACGCATCCTCCTCCTTCGCAGTCTGTTAGCCCAAGCTTCTCGGCCTGTTTCAAAATTCTCCCGCGTCCCAGGCTCGGTCAGAAGCGCCGTAACATCCTCCAGAAGCCGGCAAAGCGTTCTACAGGAAGGAGCTCTACAGGAAACACGGCATAGCCTCCCGGAGCAGAGAAACCTGGACTTTCTGCATCGAAATTGGAGTTTCGAAGAGACGTAGGCTCGAAAACACCATTCCCATGCATGGTATATGTCGAAAACATGGTGATTTGAGCTATCTTGAATTGGAGGGTTAGAGACAAGTCTGCCTGTGAGTCAAAATAACAGCTTACTTGTGGTTGCATGAAATTTCTTCGTTGGTTTTGCGTCCAAGTTTTTCTCCACGGTTCCTGAAAAAATTCCTCCTGTAGAAAAGTTAAAGCACTGTCAGGGCTAACCTGTGTAAGAAAATGTGAATTGTACATGGTTATATGTATGTTGGGGGGTGGAAATTGAGCTCTGCACTCTGTCTGGGGAAACCAAAGTCTTCCTTCTGTACACGGACAGTCGAGTTTTTTAAAACCAAGGAACTGGTGCAAGGTTAAAACATAAACACCTGAGGGATACTGTCTTCAAGTTCAAGGGAGGAAACCATAAATAGAATTTCCCTTTCTGCTCAGAGCACAAAACAGAGCACTCTCACCATTCCAGGAGGGTTTATCAGAAAGAAACCCTCTGATTCCAGAAAATTGCGTGAAACTCCCGAGGTGGCGAACCTATTCACCCGTGCCAATTGGATGACCTTTTGTGATAGAATTCAAGGTCATGACGATGAGGTAACAGAAGAGTTCTTAATGTCCCTGCAGCCTAAATCAAAGACACTGGCCACTGTAAATTTTAGAGGGTTGACCCTAAAGCTTACCCCGCAACTCATTAGTCGAGTTATTGATCTGCCATTGGGGATACCCTGGAGCAAAGAGGAGAGGGCATTGGGCCAAAAAGCCAAGAAAGAATTCTTCCTACCAGAGGAACAGTTTGCAGAAGACAAGAATGGGGTCCAGAGAGCCAGCCTACATCCTTTTTGGAGCGAAGTCAGCTTTCAGATTATGAAATACATTACCTGTGAGGGGCGGTTCAGTATTGTTTACGGCTATCACTTCCGGTTGCTGAGCGAACTCAGACATGGGATAGATTTACCTCCAGAAAAAAAGTTAAGCATCCCCTATTTCCTCCTACAATCATTAATTGAGTGTGGCACAAAATTGAAGGAAGGGACACCAGATCAGCTAGCCCATCATGGGCTTATCAAGCTTCTAGTGGAAGATGCCCTCCATACCTACACTGTCCCTCTCTCCTGGGAGATTTTTCGCAACATGTCCAAGGATGATGATATTCGAATTCTGGCCAAAGAACTCACTTCATCCAACAGTGAAGAAAGGGAACACATTGAGGCAGAGGAGAAAGCCAGGGGTAAGGAAACATAGGATAGACCACCACAAAAAGAACAAGAAGATAAACGAGGGAAAGGCCAAGCTGCTGAGCCCAAAACTGTGGGTGGAACAAAGGCACAAACACCAAGGGAGAAACGATTGCAGAGCAGCAGAGAGGACTAAAAAAGTCCAAGCAAGTGAGGGCACAACCAAGACAACCACACCAAAATTAAAAGGGAAGGCACCGTCAGCCAAGCAGACCAAAACAGTGAAGACAGTTTCTACAGGAAGCCAGAAAACAATCAACACAAGACTTTCTACAGGAAGCATGGAGACAGGGCAACAAAAGGAAAAATCGCCTGAGGTTTTAGCCAGGGAGGCAGCAGCTGTGTTGGCCACCCTAAGCACATCTCCAAAGCAAAAAGGGAAGCGAAAGAGGGAGCCTTCCATGTATTTTAAGGCGAGAAGGAGCATGCAGATAAATACTGGCAGACCCCAGGCACTGTCAAAAGAGCCAATCACGATTTTAGACATCCCAGCTACATAAAAGGAGAGGTCTCCCTCAAAGACATCCATCACCTATGAACTGGGAAGCCCGAAGACATCCACTTGGAGAGAAAGAATGAAAATGTTGGACACAAAGGCCTCTCTACAGGATGCTGAGACTGTTCTACAGGAAACACTGGCTAGGCTAAAGGAGACCGAAGAAATGGAAGGAGAAGCAGCTAAATCACCACAGGAGGAAGAAAAGGTGGAGAACATTGTGGAACCTAGCCCCCAGCCTAGCTTGGGCTCCTACTATAACTTCTTAGAGGCCGGAAAGATCATTCCCCAAAAATTCACAGTGCCACTTTTCCTTGCACTAGAAGAAGAGAGAATGACGGCCCACACTTGGATGAATATCGCTAAGTCCAAGGGTGTGGCAGATATAGGTCCCCTAGAGGAACAACTCAAAGAGGTGAGAAAGGAATTGGCTATGGTACGGCATGTGGAGAGCAGCCAGCAGGCCAAGCTACAGGAAGAAAATGAGCTGCTTAAACAACAGCTACAGCTACAAGGACAGAAGAAGGAAGAAAAGCCTCACATCTTGGGAGAACAATAGCAACAGGAGGAGCCCACAACAGACAAAGAAACCCCTGATGAACAACAGAAGAGAGATGGGTTGCAGGCTGAAATTGAGACACTAAATAAACAACTACAGGAGAAGGAATTGCAAGCAGGCCAGGAGATACAGTCTCTAAAACAACAGGTACAAGAAAAGGAGGCCCAACTGGCCTGCATGGCCAGCTGGGCGATGGAAGCTCTGCAGTGTAGGAAACCTGCCAAATCATACGCCCTATACCTTAAGGATCAGTGGTTGCAGTTTCAGATCAACACCTTGGCCCAAAGGGGCATCACTCCATTTCAAAATTATCATCAATTTGTAGCTTTATGTGGCAGTAGTTCATCAGAGGACAGGGCCAAATTATCAGAGTTTTATTTGCACAACTTAGCCCTTCCAAACATGAATGCATGGGATCCCAACACTGTGATAGGAGATGTCCAACTTATGGCCATGGCCTCTTGGATGAATCATGAGGAAAAGAGAGCAGCAGAGGTCTGTAGTATTATGAGTAGAGAACTCAGTGAGCCACTAATGATTAGAGCAGAGCCGGATGACCCCTCAGTAGTGATAAGTGCCCACCAGCACTTGGCCAACAGCCCTCAGGATTTACCAGAATACATTGAGCAACAGGCTCAAGCTATTGCCCACTTTGAGGACATGGAGAGACTGTTGGGGGATAACTGCCTTCACGCCTGCACAAGGCAGTGGAACACACTGCCTCACAGCTTGAAGATAAGGGAATACCACTCTCCCACTAGGATGAGGGAGGCCTTGGCAAGGGTACCTCTCTACAAACAGTTGATGCAAAATCTGAAGGCCAATTGGATTGGCCTGAAATTCAGTCCTCCTTTGCTTTTGGGATTGCTAGAAGGAGTTAAGGAAGAGGAGGAAGACAGACAGTGGGAGGAAGTAGAAAGGAAAGTAGGATTCCACGACCAGGAAGAAGATATCACCGCGGAGGCCTGGGACATGAGGGAGGCGGTCAAAGCTATAAAGGATGATGAGCTAGATTAGTTGCCTAGAGGATGAGCAACCCATTTAGCAGGGGGGCGATGATGAGCCCCAAAAATGGGTAACTTATTGGGCTCATTTTGCCTACTGTTCTTCATCAATCCACCATGTTTCATAGATTATGCATGTTTTTTGAGTATGTTTATGTTATTTGAACAAATAAGGGTGGTCACTTTACCAAGGAGGCTAATACGTGGTTATTTCAGGTTTTTTGGACAAATTTTGGAGCAAAGCCAAGCAATTATGAGCCAGAGACAGCCAAGCATGAGGAAGCAAGGGTGAGTATTCGTAGGGAGGTTGTCTCTTGCATTAAATGGTCCTTCCTCGAAATCTCCACCCTCAACTCGGAGCTCAGCAGGCCACCAAAACGAATCCTAAAGGCAGCCGAGCAGCTTTGTGAAGAGTGACTGTTTACTGGCAGTTTGAATAGCTGAGTACCTTGAGTTAAGGAGGGCTACTAGGACCCTCGTAGTGTATAAATAGGAAGGCCTCAGCCTTCGTAGTTTACTTTTTGGAACTGTGGGGTTTTGCACTATAGTGCTATCTTTGTTTCAGCTCATTTTTGTAGCTACTGCTGTATAACTTTCTTGTGACATGATTATTTTTGAGGAATGAAGAGAAGCTTTGCTTGGCATTAGTTTTGAGTTTTCTTTAGGAGCCTGTAGCTCTTGGGGTTGGGCCCAACCCAAGTGCCAAGGCTTCCTTTATGTATTGTTATTTGTTCTTTATGTCCTTGCAAAATAATTTCTGTTAAGTAGATTAAAATCTCGTTGATTACCTAAGTCATTGTTGATGATTAGAAAGGCTTTTGATGTTCAGATTGAGTTGATAGGTTATTAACAGGGAAGAGCTTCAGAAAAAGGCCATCAAGCACATCTAATTTCACCTCTCCCTCAGTGGGATCAGGGGCTGGGATCAAGGTGACCTTGCTGCCAACAAAAAACACTGTCTTTGCTTTGCCATGCAATCATTAGTGTTCGATTTTTATTTGCAGAAGTTGGTTACATGTTCAGATTCTTGATTGCTTCATTGCATAGTTAGTATACATGGTTTCATTGCAAATAAACTTCTGTTCATTCTCTTTACTGTTAGCTAGATCAGATTAGGTTAACGTAACTAGGTCTCTGATTTTCCAAGTCTTTGTTGGTTCAGTTGAAGAAACAACTTGCAGAGCACCCGTACCACTTCTCTATCTGCCCATACTCCATCAATCCCATCTGCTCCATCCCCTAACACGGATTCTTGCCTCACGTTTGCCATTGCTCACATAACCCTAATTTTTGTGCAACATTGCTTCACTCCTCCTTGAACAAATCCAGCCATCTTCATCTCTCCTCAGCTCCATCCACCAAGTCCTGGACCTCCTCACACCCTTATCCTACCTCCATACTCACTCCACCTTTCTCTCTCCATCCACCCTCCAAAAGGCCATTTCTGAACATCCTGTAGAAAATATAGAACATCCTGTAGAACCCCTGCAGACTTCCTGTAGAAGCTCACAAACGCGGTTTCTTGATAGCCAAACTTTGTGAAACTCTCTAGAAGGGTGCTAGGGACCCCTTAGGCCCTCTTTGAACCTTCCCAACCGTCTGCAAGCATTTCCTCTCGCCAATCCACCTCTGCACAGTCAAAACAGTCAAAGCACATGCATGATAATTCTGGCAACTTATTCAAAAATACAAAAAGATGTTTTCTTTTCAGATGTTACTGTAGAAGTAGATTAAACACATGCATTTTACCTTCCTAGAAGTCAATGGCATCTATTTCAATAGCTTGCATCCTCTTTCTTGCATCAATAGGGCTAGCTGGTAAAATTAAGGTTTGCTAGGGTTTGTGTTTCCTTTCAGCTTTCCCGTTTCTTTCTGCAAGTAGATTAGCCTTCTTCGAGTTAGCTTTCGTCCATCAGTTAAAAAGCTTCTTCTAAGAGCTCATAGAAGTTGGCTTAAGCTCCTAGCGGACTTGTGCCAGCTGACCAAGTGACAACCGCGACAAGAGCTAGTACTTGTGCATACAACATTATCGCTTCCAAGTTTGTTACGAACTATCGGGTTGATAAGAGTAAAGAAGGGAGTCCCAGGAGTTGCAGCATTATTGCTGCAATACTGGAGCCCACTAGTGGGCATACCATATTTCATAGGGAGTCTTATTTTTTAGAATATGAGATGAACATATGTTCTTAATATAAACTGCACATAGAACTACATCAGCTCAGAACATCATCTTTACATTTTTTGAAAATATCATTGAATATACCATATTTAAGAATGTCTCGTTCATTCTTTCAGCTACACCGTTCCTGTTGGGGATTATAAGGCATTGATGTTTGATGTTGAATCGCATGCTAGTGAATATAGTTTTGAAATTCATTTGAACTATATTCTTTTCCATTATCAGTATGAATAGAGCCAATATGGGATTGTGTATTGTTTTCAATCCATGCATGAAAGTTTTTGAAAGTTTCAAAAGCTTCAGATTTGTTCTTCAACAGATATACCCAACACATTCTAGTGTAGCCATCAATAAAAGTCATCGTGTATTTATTTACATTTGCAGAAGTAACAACATAGGGCCACACAAGTTAGAATGAATCAATTCAATATTTCTATGTGCTTTGGAATGAGAATCATGAAATGAGTATTTGTTGTGTTTTACTAAGATACAAGAATCACATCGCTAATTTTCCTAGGAATGGTGAGCAAACCAGTAACACCATTTCTCTTCAATAAATGAAGATTGACATAGTTCAGATGTCCAAATCTAGCATGCCATAAGAGACTAGACGATGGTGTACCTTCATCATATTGAGAACTATCTGCAATTTTTTGTGCATGAGCAGAGGTTCCTTGCAACTTCAAGAGTCTTTCTTCTTCTATCCTAGTCATGACAAGTGAGTTGTCTGACGTTTTTCTCACCTCAACTTTTCCATAAAACATGTGAATGGAGTGCCCTTGCTAGAGGATGTGAACCAAGGACAACAATTTTTTTTGCAACTCTAGGAGGTAGAGGACATCATGTAGAGGAAATTCAGGGAGATCCGGTAGTTTGAGCATGATAGTGTCAAGTTTGGATGGCTTGAGTTTTGATTTGTCTGCAAACTAGACTGCTCCATCTACTTTGTCACTAACTTATTCAAAGAAATCTCTTCGAAAGGTTATGTGGCAGGTTGCTCCTTAATCAAGCAACCATGCCTCTTTCCATGAAGCAAGTAAGGCATTAAACAAGTCTCCAGTTACTCCAACATTGTAATGTGCCACAATATAATGAGCAAATTCAGGTGCTTTACCTTTCCCTAGATCCAATGATTTTCCTTTCTCTTCATTTCTTTCTTGTCTGATTTTGTCCCAAGACAACTTGCATGTGGAAGAATCATGAACATTTTTGTTACATTGTATGCAATGAAGATCAAGTATTCATCCTTGATAATGTTTGCCCCCTTGCCTATGTTATTCTTCTTTCCACGTCTTCTTCTACCACCTCTTTCTCTCGAATAATCATGTGCATTATTATTCTCTTTCTTTGTAAGGCGGACAACTTATTCATAAGACTGAGCAGTTGTCTTCTTCTTTCCAAAATATTTCTCTCTTTCTGCAAACTTCTCCATAAGAGAGTCAAAGGAAATCTCCTTAAGTTTTCCACTAGCTTGTAATGATTCAAGATAATGAGAATATGTGGGATATAGTTCCTTGACGTAGTTTGTGAGAGAAACACCCATTTTAACATCGGTGGCTTCTAAATCATGCACAATCACTTTGATTTCAAAGGCTAGGGCAAGGACATCATCATATTTTAATTCTATATTGGAGAGTTTGATCTTAAGTTGGACTACTTCAAGCTCAAAGTGTGAGTCATACAAGTCTTTCAGCTTCTTTAAAGCACTAAATGTGTTTGTAAACGGTGCAAAGCAACGACTCACCTCTTCATTTATTAACATTGCAATCAAGGCGCAGGCCTTTTTGATCTTATTCTCCCATATGGCGAGCTCTTTGCTAGATGTGGGCTTTTCTAGTGGATTCACATCTACTCCTTCACATTCTTCTTTCCACAATTCATTGAAAATGAGGGTATACTTTATCTTTATGGACCATTCAAGGTAGTTCTCTTTGCGAGAGAGAACTACTCCAACTATGGAGATGAGTGAATACATTATGAAATTGTAAACTATGCTTTGAATAGTAAAAAAATTAATATATGTCTCTTACAAATAGTAGACCGCCATACAACTTTGTCTCAAAAAATCATTCAAAATAATCCAAGAAATTGATATTGGAATAGGGCTTAGACTCTTTATCTCGAACATCAACATTTATATGATATAAAATCCATACTCCATATATATGTTATCCAACTCAAATATATAAATGGTTTAATCCGCTTATAAATGGTTAAATACAATAACAAATTGTTTAGCTTATAGTCAAGGTTCACCCATATAATTCAACATATAATGAATCAATGCACATATATTCCAACACACATAATGAATCAACATTGGAAATGAACCAATGAACTGGAAATGTATGTAAAGATCCATCTTAAATACGGATCTAATATGAACCGAGAGGGATCCAATTTCTTTACATGAAATTTTTTTTATGAGCCAACATTATTTAAATGTTTTAGATTTTTTAAAAATTTTATTTTAACTAACATGATCAAAATTTTAACTTTGATGATAGATGAACATTGTTACACATCATACTGGCTGTAGAATGAGCCTCTCAACTCAATCAACCAATACACAAAATTCAGAAAACATGATTCGCTATTAAACTACCATAATACTATAATTTAAACTTAAAACCAACATCATCTAGTCCAAAATTCCTGGCCTACCTAAAAGATATGGAAATATATATCATCTAGTCCAACATTCCTGGCCTACCTAGAAGATATGGAAATATATATCTTTGAAAAAAATAAAAATAAATAAATAAATTGGTATCGATGATAAACTATAACATTATAATTTGAGGAAGCTACGTCAGGCCCGCCAACGAGAGGGGATAAGTCCTTTTCGATGCATTTAAAGATCTTTCCTTATCCACCGACAACTATGAATACTTCATTTAAAACGCCTTTATTTAGACCACGACCAACTAATGGGTTAGTTAGAGACAAAAAGAGACACAAGGACTAAGATAATACTAAAATTTAAGCATAAAGTAATGTGGAAGGTAATACACTTGGCTGTTCAAAATATTAATCTCATTATTAATATGAATTTTAATTCAAAATGTAAATGGCCATGTTTGACAAAGGATTTATTTATTTTTATTTGAATTTTAAGGATAACATGGGGTTACGGGGTTTTTCTTCTTGAGATCATTATGTGAGAATGTATTTTTATTTAAAATATTAAATTAAATTATTTAATAAGATATATGTTTTTTTAAGTCATAGGATAATATGGTTGTATTGTGATTAAGAAGGTTGGAGAGGAGACAAATCAATAACTTCTTTATTCATTGTAATTGATTTCTTTTAAATAAAAAATTGGGTGGTGTTAGTATCAGCAACTCATAAGTCAATGCTAGTAATAACTTGTGATTTTGGCAAGGATAGAGACATTGAAGACATTATCTCTCAATCCAAAAGAACACATAACCCTTGAAGCACATCACAATGAGCCAATATTAATTTATCAACATCTACAAACTCTATCCACTCCGGCAAAAGACTAATTCAAGGTGTTTAGCAAGGTACTCACTTTCCTTATAAGTGTGAGACAATATGGTGTTGTCATGGCCAAGAAGGCTACTTGGAATCAAACTGAAAACGTTTTACTAATGGTTGTGGATCCTTAACCAAAACATTAAACCAAATAATTCTACAAGGTACCCACTTTTAATGGAGTTGTTGTGACCAAGAGAGTTGGTTGAGATTCAAACCACAACCTTTTAATAATGGGTATGGACCCTTAATAAAAACCCAAATTTGAGAAATTCAACAAGGTACCCGCCTTCACTGCAGGTGTGGCACAATATGGTGTTGTTGTGACAAAGAGGACCACTTGGGAATGAAACCAACAACTTTTTGATAATGGATATGGACACTTAATCTAAAAGCTAGACTAAGGTATCTAACAAGGTGCCTACTTTCATTGGTGTTTGTAGTGCAATATGGTGTTGTTGCAACCAACAAGGCAATATGGTGTCATTTTGAGTAAGAGGGTGTAAGGGTCTAGCCTTGAATGGCTTCAAGCAACTCCACCACATGATCACCACAATGGTCATTGATTGACATGGATGAGTTGATGGAAACTTGATGACTTTGGTTTTCAACACTCTTACACAATGGAAAGATGCACTAAGGACATACTGGGTGGTCCTGCTCAGATTGGGTGCAACATAGACCTTGGAAACTTGCACTAGTTGGACACACCAAGAGAAGCTTGGAAGGAAACTTGGCGACAGAAGGCAAAGTGGGGTTTATGATAAATGAACCTATTTCATTTGCAAGCATGATGCATAATAAATGAAGTCATCATAGAGGACTTGACTAGCTTGGGTGGTATGATTATGCTAAGTTCAAGGTTAGGCATAGTAGGGCGAATTATATTCGTTTAGTGAGAAGAAGAAGAAGAAGAGAAGACTTGTAGGAGGCAAGCCTACAATTGCTTTAGGGGTTGGATTGTGAAAGTGTGATGGGCAGTAGGTAGAAGGTAGTACCGCCTTGGACTCATTATACATTTGTAATAGAGTTACAAGTAGGAGGTTATAACTCCCTCATTTTGTATATTTGACTTTCTTCAAATAATAAAGTTCAGGCACCTACCTTTGTTGCCACCTGTGCATGTGTGTTCTAGACTCTTTATGATTATTGGATCTTATTGTCCCTTGTTTTGCTTTGAGTTGGCTAAGTATTAAAATATTGACTAAAGTGTTAAAGTATTGTTGAGATGTTTTAAAGGTCAGGGTTGGACATATGCTTATTGTTGAATGAACTTGGTTGAGTAGAACTTAGTTGCATTTGAGAGATAGTAGCCTAAGGTGAAGTTATTTGTAGATCTCAAGTGAAAAGGTGCAATTTGGTTGTAGTAGGCATATGTTGGCCAAGCCCCTATAGCTAAGGGAACGTAAGCCCTCTTTGGTATGTGATTGTTATCTGTATGATATATTACAAATTATTACTACAATGACATCATCTATGCTCCATCTTTGTTGCACATTAATATTTTTTTTACTTTGTAGATGTACGATTTAATGATCACAAGTCCCTTTCTAATAGTTTTCTCCATAACCTTTAACTTTTAACTAATAGATACGGATATTCAACTAAAACATTAGACTATGGTATTCAACAAGCTATCCACTTTAATGGAGTTGTGAGACAATATGATGTCATTGCAACCAAGAAAGTTGCTTAGAAATTATATCAACAAGCTTTTATTGATGGACACGGATCCTTAACAAAAACCCCAAATTGAGGAGTTCAAAAAAGTACCCACTTTCATTGGAGCTATCAAGATCAAGAGGGTCACTTGGGAATCAAACAAACAACATTTTACTAATGGATATGGACCATTTAAACCAAAGTCTAGATTGAGGTGTTCAACAAAGTATCCATTTTCATTGAAGTTGTATGACAAAATGATGTTGTTGCTATAATTGGAGCACTTGGTAATCAAACCAATGACCTTTTAATAATGAATATAAATCCTTAATTAAAAAGTCAAACCAAAGTGTTCAACATGGTACTCACTTTCATTGGATTTGTAACGCAATATGGTGTTATTGTAACTAAAAATGAAGGCTACTAAGGATTCGAACACAATCACTTCAACATCAAGAGGGAGAGGACAACCCCCTCCTAAATCTAAATCCACGGTTGAAGAACTTGAGAGGGTGTGCTATCTTGGAAAGAAAACAATGACTAGAACAATAAAAAATTGAACATTTCTATTAACCTCTATTTTATTACCTTAAGTAGAAAAAACACTTCATATTGACAACCGTAAGCAAACATCTTTCATGTAATTGGTATAGCCACATATTACACAAACAAATGAGACATTTTAAAATCCACTATGAAAATGGGTTAATGGTTAGAAAACTATAATGAATTTAGTCATTATCTATTCTATCGTTCACATTTAAAAAAAACAAACAAACAAAACTATGGAGGTACTTAAGGTTTGAGTTGAAAAAGTAATGGATAACTAGGCCAGAAATATAAAAATAAAACTACATAAAAGTTTATGAAGAAAGATAAAAAGAACAATCTTCTAATATATAAAAAAAAAATGACACTCATTATACTCATATAAACGTATACTTTAAACAAATTTAAACTACTCAATTTTTTTTTTAATTAAAAAAGTAATATTTTTTTTAGAAATAGATTAATTTGAGGAAGTTTACCCTGACATGCTTACAAGCTGTTTATGGCTTGTAGAACGGTTTTGGGGTCATCTTCTGGTTATCAATTTTATAAGAATGCCCCGGCTATTATGGTTCAGATTTTATTTAAAGAAAGTTCTCTTAAAGTGATGTTTATAAAAAGATGATATTTAAGCTGTTTAAAAAAATTAAAATTATATATAATTATTTATTATATATATATATATAATTTAAGAGAATAATATTATTTTAATTAAAATATATTTTAATTTTTATTAAAATTATTAAATTTATATAAAAAAATAAATTATTAGAAAATTTGATAACGAAGAAATTAGTAATTTTTATTAAAATTTTAAAAATAAAAAATCAACAACTTATATCACAATAAAATAATTTTAAATAAGATTTTTTTTATTATATTTTACTTTTAACTTAAAAAATGTATTTTTAAAGACATATCTTATCTTCATATTGTAACAATGTTTTTAAAAAATATATCTTATCATCAAATTGTAACATGATTTTTGACCATGTATATCATAGTGTAACAATGTTTTTAAAAAATATATCTTATCATCAAATTGTAACATGATTTTTGACCATGTATATCAAATTATAGTGGTTTTGTTAAATATAAATGATAAAATCTTTAAAAATATTGCCTTAAAAATAATTAATATAATGTTTTTTAAATAACATTTCATTACATTTAAATTTTCTCATTTCAATTTCTAAAATATTAAATACAAAATTTAAAGTTTTTAAATTTAATTAATTAATAATTTTTTTTAATATATATATATATATATATATATATATATTTACATAATTAAAGTTTATTTATATACAAGTAATAAAAAATAAGTCTTAACTCTAGCTTTTAGAATTTTAGTGTTTAGAATTGATTTACAAAGAGTCTCACCAGTGTTATATATCATAATATAATAATTTAATTTATTAAAATTTTACTGTTAAAAAAATAAATAAAAAAATCATAAGTTTAAATTAAAAAAGAAAATAAAAAAATCATACCAAAAGTACCTTAACCAATTAATGTTGTGAATGTTATTATACGCACTGCCTTCGACCAAAAGAGATAAATGAGTGAATGGGAAGTTTGACGACCATTTTAAATTAAGGCCGAAGCATGACATGTGAGAATTTAATATAATGTTGATAGATGATCAAATTTGTAAATAGACAATGAAGAAACGAGTTGGAGTTGTTTGGAAAAAAAAATTAGTGTATTTTTTAATTTAATTTGTATAAAATTTGGTAGGTATTTATTGAAATCACAAGGTTATGGGTAAATTTTGTACAATAAAAATGCTCTATAGGATTTTCAAGGTGCTAATTTATATATGCATTCAAAAAACTAATTTAAACAACACAAATCAATATTTCACCACAGATTTGCCCATTGATTTCTACCCAGAAATCCATTGAAAACTTCAAAAAATCGCACTTAAAAACAACTCCATAAAGAAGTACAAAATATTTGGTGTGAATTTAAAATGTGGTTTTAAATTTTATATATATATATATATATAGATAGATATAAGATTAAGTTCGGTTAAAAATTTAAAGATTTTTTTATATTTAATATTAAAATTAAATTAAATAAAAGATTTATAGATGTGGCATTGGAATATGTTTTGTTTTTTTTCCTTTTTCAAAAAGAAAAATCAACAAATTTTCTATTAATAAAAAACCAATTTACATAAGTTTGACATTTGGAAATACATGGACATGATCATGTACATAAAGATCCCATGAACATCATCGCCCAATAGTTGGATATGTCTCATTCTGATGACTCCTTTTTCAGAAAGAAAAATCAACAAATTTTCTATTAATAAAAAACCAATTTACATAAGTTTGCCATTTGGAAATACATGGACATGATCATGTACATAAAGATCTCATGAACATCATCGCCCAATAGTTGGATATGTCTCATTCCGATGACAGAAACAAAAAAGGCCATATAAACTATGTACTACATCACAATAACAAAAGCTTTAGAGAAGGATCATCCATCACTTCATTTATGTATAACAAGTTAAATATGTTCAACTGAAAGGAATCATGCATGAACTTTGAAGTTCACTTGGATAAAAAGCTTTCTAATGTATCTCACCCATCTGATAGGTGTGGCATCTACAACAAAGTTTTGTTCCTTGTAGATATGTGCAAAAGTAACCACTTTAAACACATCCAGTTGCTTAGTAAAGGAGGGGCAATAACAATCATTTATACAATCAATAGTGACTTTTGAGTCATCGAATCACCAAAAACATACATAGTCTTAAGATGAAGCAATCTGGCACAAAAAAGTAAACCCCAAAGAGTTATAACTTCAGCCCCAGAGTTTGTCCCTAATCCGCAATTTGGGCCTAGCCACAAGATGCATAAATGAGCATCGATTTTATTTTATTCACTGTATAAACTAGAAGCGTCACCAAATGTAGAAATGATGTGGAAGAGATGCCTCTATTGAACCGAAGAGATCTGACCAAAGAGGAGAATGTCGTTAACAAACATAAGATGAGAGACAAACACCCTTTTTGTGATATGTAGACCATCAAATAGCCCCCATCTTTTTCGTTGATATCTACTTACTCAAACTATCAATGACCAATAGAAACAATAAGGGTGATAGACAACCACCCTTTTAATAGACTTTATAGAAAAGTAAAAATTAACTTTCATATATGGATTTGGAAAAATAATGAAGTGCAGTATTAAACTTTTTCCCAAAACAAATGTTCATGAAAAATAGAGAAATCAAACATTTTATACTATTGAAGGATTCAATCATAGTAATTTGATATCTGTATTATAAGAAATTCTCATAAAGCCTTTATTTAAAAAGACTTATATAAAGATCGTAAGAGCTAATTGAAAGTCAATCAAGATTAAGTTTTTTTTAGGTCTTTAGAATTTGCAATTCTCTAGTAGATTAATAAGTTAATGAAACAATGACTATTAATTTGACAATAATTAGAATAAAAGGGAGGATCTTTATATCTCTCATCATTTGTTAAACTAAATTTAACAATAATTAGAATAAAAGGGAGGATCTTTATATCTCTCATCATTTGTTAAACTAAATTTAACAATAATTAGAATAAAAGGGAGGATCTTTATATCTCTCATCATTTGTTAAACTAAATTTAACAATATCTATCCAGCATCCACTGATTTATATAAAGTTGAGACATGTGAATAACTAGCAAGGTGCTTGGGAGGAGACAAGATGGATCATAACTCCAAAAGCAAGCAGTAACAATACTCTTGTTACAAAGCTCGCAACTATGAATTATTATGAACATCAAAGAAACCAAAAAGGTGTTTAAATGTGTTATAATTGTTTCTTTGCAAGCAAGATTCTCATAATTCTTGTCCTATTTATTTGTGAAGGGAGAGGACAACACAAGACCTCCAAATTATATCCTTATCTAGATGAATAGAGTCCACTTTTGGAAATCTAATATCAAAGTGTGTGGAGTGAATTGGGTGGGGAGATGTTAAGATATATTTGCAATCTCATTTTTGTACATGATACATTTTTTTTTTTTTGTGAATAGTGGAAATGGCAATTGGGGCGGTCTCGTACTCACATGACGTTGGATTGATTTGGTCATCTACCACTATAACCACTAGGTGCACCACACTCGCCCCTAATATGGACATAGGATAATCAATGGATCAATTCAAAGACTTCATAATATTTTACATAACATGTTTACATGATTTTCCAAGTGAGCTACCCATTACGGCTAATAATTAAATTATTTGTTATTAATATTATTATTTTATCTATACCTATGAGATTTTGAACCAATGACCTTCACACAAGGAATGTCTTAATAGTACACTCTATTGTCAATTCTTCTATGCCCCATAAAAATAGCACACTACAATCTTTTTCTTTTCTTTCTTTTCTTTTTTTCATTTTTTTTTGTGGGGTAAACAACCATAGGGATTTGAACCTTGATTCTAACAATTTACATAATACTTCATAACACTATGATCACCAATTGAATTGACCTTATAGGTTAACTACACTCTACAATCTTATTTAATTCCTATATTACAATTATTATTTTCCAACCAATACTCAAACTAATTTCTAATATATAAATTAATCCCAAATAAAACCACAGTCAACTATTTTATTTATATTAAATCTAAATAAAATCTTTATAAGTAGTCTAACAACCACATTGTTGTCTAACGAGCTCAATTGATTATAAATATACTGTGAAACCATAATTCTCATAATATATCATGAAGCCATAATCAACTACTTATAATTTAATTAGAAGGGGAGTAATTCTCATATTAAACCAGCATAGATTCATTTTAAATACGGGTCTAACATGAGTTGAGAGGGATCCAATTTCTTCACGTGCAAATTTTTTATGAGCCGACATTATTTAAATCTTTTGTATAGTTAAATTTTTTTTTTTTAGATTTTTTAAAATTTTTATTTGGGCCGACATAAGCAAAATTTCATCTTTGATGATGGACGGACACCCTTACACATCATACTGGGTTGTAAAATGAGCCTCTCGGCTCAACAAGACCACATAGCTGACATTCCCTACCGCTTAGTTTAAATATAGCTAAATTAAAATAATTTGTTTTTTTGTAAGTTTGGAAACTATGAGGCTACATCATGGTCATGTCTAAGAATAATACCCGAGTAGGGAATTGAATGAGGGTGGGGAATTGAATGAGTGACTTAACATCTAGGAGTACCTTAACAATACACCCAATCACCATCTATCCAAGACCTTGTGGACAACTAAATTAAAATAGGGAATTGTTATACATTTTATTCATTGATTTCAATTAGGATTGATTAATTTCAATCATATATTTATGAAATAAAAAATGGTTTTATTGTTTTCTTTTAATTTAATATATTGATTGAATAAATATATTAATTAATTGATTAAATAATTTTATTATTCATTAATTGTAATTGTAATTTAATTAAGTGTATTCATATGTAAATCTAAAATGTAAAAGAATTAAACTTTTGATTAGAGTAAAATAAATTGTTTTTAAAGAACATTATTTTTTATTTGAATGAGGATTGAGATATTTTGATTTTGCATTTTCTCTCTATTAATAAGTTCCTCCTGTATGTATAACAAAGTGTTGTCCAAACGGAGAAATGAAATACGATACTATGTAATGCAATATTGAGTTAGTGGGTTGTTTAGAATGTGTTACAACCATTGAGTCATTTGACTTAGGGAAGAATAGATGTCACATTCCCCCTCTAACAACTTGCTACTTGTTGTATATGTACTCAAGGATCATGGTAAATGATATTTGTTAGTAAGTCATGTGTTACTTTACTACTATTTGAACATGTTAAGAATGGAAAATGCATATATTTTCATCAATGAACCAAATTAATAAAAAATATATAGTTTTACATTTAGATTAAAATAAACATTAAAAATTGAATATTTGAATTTGAATCTTATTTTAATAAGATCTTAAATTTCATTTCAATATGAGTTAAATAATGAATTTGTAGATTATTAACAACCTAGATGTTTGGTTTAAGAATATACATTTTTTTCATATTTTTGGTTAATTGTTTTATTAATTTTTAGAGAACTTATTTTGAAAAATAAAATAAGATATAATTTTATAAAATAAAAAGAAGTAATAGACTAACAAATTTTAAGATAATTAATTACATATAATTATAATTAAAAAAAATAAGAAAAATAAATACAAAAATAAATTTATTAGCTCAAAAAGATTGGAAAATTCTTTGATATTCTATATGAGAAATATACATGTTCTCATTTTCAAAAGATTATTCATTTTCAATAACCAATCTCAATATCATTTTATCAATGTTCATCATATTATTTATGAAAATGAAATATGAGTGGAGAAAATCTTCGTCTTTCTCCCCCACCATAAAAAATAAACCTAATTATCAAGTGCATAACATATATTAAACAAAAATTAAAACATTTTAAATGTCCCTGAAGAAAAAAAAAAACAAAAAAAACCAACCCAAAAAAATAAAAATGAAAAAACAAACTAGAATACAAATAAATTAAATTATTTAATAGGAAAAAACAAAAAACAAATAATGAAGAAAAACAAATTTAAAACTTAAAAATATTCATTATACAATTAAAAAATAATTAATAAAATATATCTTCCCACTATACATATTCCATAACTTATCTTCACGATATCATAGGAAAAGATTTTAGTTTTCACCATATCATAATGAAAAGATTTTAGTTTTCAGGCCATATTAAAATATTTTCCAATCTCATTAAATATTTTACAATTTCATAAAATTTATATTTTAATTTATGTATTTTTTTGGATTTTATATCCGTGGTTTATTTTCTTTTAGTTGAATCTCGGAGTACTTATAATAATATTTATACTTGTCAACATTTCAAATCGCAACAGAAATCCATCATCAAAGCAATCACTAAATAATAATAGAAAAAAAACTTAGTAAAAATATAAATAATATTAAAATATTTTTAAATATAATTATCACTGTAAGTACTCCGAAATTCAATTTATATATCATTTAAATCCATAAATAAATACAAATTAAAAATACCTATAGTTCAAAATTTTAATCATACTCAATACTGAAATATCAGTGTCGAATCTACTCAAATCTAAATTAATTGCAAGACAAAGTACATGATCAAAATAAATGGAAACATTATGGCTTTATAGTGCGCGACCTTCCTTGAAATGCAACCAGACTTGTCTATGGAATGGCTTACAGCGGCGGCAACAACATGATTACAAAATAAGACCTCCAAAAATATTAAATTTAATATATATATATATGGGGTTTACCTTACAAATATACATTTTATTTTTGGTAACTATTTAAATTTCAATACATTTAGGAATGTGTTATACTTGCCATGCGGCAAGGATGATAACTTAAAGTTAAAGTTACGATAAAACTTATATTTAAATGGAATGCAAAAGTTTTGAAAATAAAGTAAATTACTATAGTTAAATTTTCAGATTTTTTTTTTTAATTTATATTTTTAAAAATAATTAAAGTTTTTTAAAAATATTTTTATTACTTTTATAATGGATAGATAATGTTATTTCCATTTACATTAAACTTTCTTCTTAACATCATTATTAATATTTTTCTTCAATACAAATATTTTTTTTCAATACAAATTATTGATAAATCTATAACTTGGGTAGGAACTCACTTATTTTTTTAGCAATCTTTTTTGTTTATAAATTTATATTAATTTCACAATCCATTCAAACACTACACATACCTTTATTAAAACTACACTTTAGACCTATTGAATTGCATATGCATAAACACCTTTTTTTATATGGGCAAGTATGTTTACACATAGTACATTGAAATGAATTTACTTACTTTCTAATTTTACATATTTTATAAAATTGTACAACATAATTATTAGATTCATACCTATTATATGTTTATAGATTTGTACAAAATAATTATTAGATTTATACATATTATATGTTTATGGATTTGTACAAAATAATTATTAGATTATTCTTACATATTATATGTTTTAGATATTTCAATGTATTAATTTATTATTTACTTTATTACATATACATATTTTTTTTATGGTTTCCAGAATGCATTGATTTATTATCTACTTTATTACATATATATTTTATGGTTTCAAGAAAATTAGGTTAATGTTACAGTCTTGACTCATCCTTTTACCTTCTTATTTGAATTTAGTTCTATTTACAATTAACGCCTATCTCTAAATATCATGGTAGTCGTTATGGTTCTACAATTATACCCTTCATAAAAGTCTTATTTTGACTTGTTTAAATATCAATATAGTTATCTCTATTTCCCTATTTTCTCTACCCATCATGTTGCTCTAACTTCATCATTTGAAGATTTCAATAATAACATCATGTCTCCATTTATGTGTGATCCCTAACTTGCTCCAATAATTGGGTCAATGAGATTCATATCAACCTCAAATGAAATCATTTGTTATTATACATGCCTAATTATCATGTCCTATTTTATATGTGTATATTCGTCTTTATGCACTTTGATATGTGGTATGGGTACAACACATGATGTACAGATCTCAATGATGTGATGTGTGGTAAGCATACCACACATTAGTCAGATTCATACATAATTTAGTGTACCTTTTTCATTGAGATCCAAACATCATTTAGTGTAGCCATCCAAGGTCTTCAAAAATATTATTTATGGTCTTGCATTTACTCACACTCTATAAAATAATTGAAGCATGTCTTCATGTAATTGGTACCACTTTCATATTTTATTTATCTTTCACAACTTTTGTTTTTGATACATCTTATTTCTTTTTATCTCAACTATTGTTATTCTTCTTCTTTATTGTTAAGTCATTATCTACAACATATCAACATACAAGATATTTACTTTTATTCATTTATTCTATATTTTACTAAATATACATGGTTAGGAATAAGATTATGGAGCAATATAATAAAAATGAATGTTAAAATAAAACAAAGAATGACATAATACAAAAAAGGCACTAACATATGTGGTTAAGGTGATTTGGGCTATGTCTACAAAGAAATAACTAGTCCTTTCGTTTATTCCATTTAGTAAAATAAAAAAATACAACCTTCAACTCATCTATTGCAACCTCATATTCACTCTCTTACAATCTTATTTCTATCACTTACAATACTCTTTCAATAATACATTGTCACAATACAATACCTTCATATAAAAAAAGATTATCTTCTTAAAATAAAACCCCTAACGTAATTTTTACCATCACATTTATTACATAATAATAAATTACTTATATTAAATATAAAATTATAATATTTTACAAAACAATTGTGAGGTGAGAGAGTACAAATATCTCTGCATCCTGTTATCCAGTATTAAGATCGAAACCTAACTAAAATACAAGTGATCCCACTTTACAACCAACCTGCATTTAAAAAACCTCATAAAATTTGTATGTCATTGCTAACGTTTTACTTTATCATTACTTTACTTTACTATTCGAAAAGTTTGAATTCGATATACATTTTGGGTTTGCTTACAAAATTTATTTTACAACAGTATAAAACGACAAAAAATATCTAAGCCACCGCATGGCTCTTCTATATCATATTTTAAAAGTGTTCCATCTGTCACATGCAATACATGGAGCGTACCATATAATAAAATTTCCTGCCTTTTTGGTGCCTACAGCATAATAAATTCCCTCCCTTATTTCACTTGTGAAATTTGCGATATTTTTTTAGCAACTCATTTCACATCTCTTGTCTATATGGTGTTAATTTCGTTAATTTCGTTCAGAAAATAATAGAAATTTTGTTAAGATTTTGAAAAAATTTGATAATTTTTTTTTAAAATCCGAGTTATAGCTGTCGAGTTTCAAGGTTTTTGGTGTTTTAGGTTTTTGATGGTACTGAATCTATTTCCACCATCAAAAACAAGATTCAGTGACTCTTACTGCCATTTTTTTTAAATGGTCGAATTTCGGCAAGTTTTGGTCGTCCAAGAAAAATTGATGTCTCAGTGGACAACACCTTTTCTATGTTGGTTGATGGTGTAGTTAACAACCTACCCCATCCAACACATTATGAAGAGTTTTTTATAATTTGAACTCCTATAGGAAGGCTGGCATTTTAACGTGTATATAGTTCACTTAATTTGTTTGTGCTTCAAGATTTAATGAGTATGTTTATTATGTTCCATATGTATACCTATTGAGTGGATAGGTATTTGTAACTAAAATGTGTATATATATTATAAGTTAATGTGTATGATGGTTTAATGAATTTTTTTCACCTACGCGTGCGCTACAGCCCAGCCCGAGCTGTGCAGACCTAGCCGCCTTCTGACCCTGCAGGGCTCTCTCTCGGCAGCCTCCTGCTGCTGAGGCCTTCCTGATCATGCATCCCTTTGAGGAGGGTGATCCTCATTCATCCACTCAACAAGGAACTAAAGAAAATGCAGAAGCTTTCGCATCCCTGATCGTTGAGAACGGAGCTCCAAGGAACAGGCCATCCATCAATAAATTTGTTAAGAAGCTCGAAGATATACCAGAGATCTCTCTTCCACCTACTCTCCCTCGAAGAGCAGCTATCTCTCTGGCAGAACGCGGACTTGTAGGACAGTTCACGGGGTTATGGCCTTCACCCAAATCAGTACAAAAATGGGTGGAAAGAAACTGGAATGCAACTACCCAAGGGAAGATAGCAATACGATTTTGTGGAAGGGGATATTACACTTTTCTCTTTGAATCAAAGGAAGACAAAGACCTGATATTCAGAAATGGTCCATACTTCATGGACTCCAGAGGTTTATATCTGAACAGGTGGACGCCAGATTTCGACCCAGAAATGGATGTTCCAAGCGCAGTTCCAGTCTGGGTCAGACTCCCGCATCTTCCACTCCATTGCTGGGGAGATGATTTGGTAAAGGCAATAGGAAATGCAGTGGGCAAGTATATAGACAGATGTGAACCAAAGGATAACATGCATGCCTGTGCTAGAATATGTGTGGAAGTAGATCTCGGAAAAGGTCTTCCAGAGGCAATAAAGATCAAGGTTGACCAGTGGACGCATATCCAGCAGCTGGACTACGAGCAAATACCATTTAAATGCAAGGTATGTCACGAGTATGGTCATTTTGCTAATAGGTGTCTTAAAAAAAAGAATGAAAATGTAGAAGAACAAGAGAACACATGGGAACAAGTAAAAAGGAAAAAACCTATCAATAAGCAGACAATACCAAACACTCCACAACTTCAAGAAACAAACGAAACCACTTCTCAGCCCCCAGCGAAGGTTATCCTCCTTGAACACACAACCCCGAATCCCTTCGAGCCCTTGGAAGACTCCTCTGAACCTCTCTCTCCCAGATCCCCAACATCGAATCCCAACTCCCTAGCTCTTATAACCAACTCCCCCAATCCTATTTCCTCTCCACCTCTTCCCTCAGTGGATCGCATTCTAACCAGAAATAAAGCCAAAGAAAATCCCCAAATCTGGGATCAGCAAAAAAAAGTGGGAAGAAAATCCAATAAGGAAATCAGAGATGAGGTAGCCGCTAAAGAAATGGCATTAGGAACTCAACAACCAATGGAAACATTCCTTGGGAAAAATACAGGAAGCAATGAAAAAATCCAGCAAAGAGGAAAGGGAGGACCACACCAACATAATAGTAAATAATGATAGTGGTCTCTTGGAATTGTCGCGGCCTTGGCACCATCTTCAAAGTCAATGCAGCTAGAGATATTTTAATTAAGGAAAAGCCAGACATTTATATGATCCAAGAGACCAAAACAAGCAAGCAAGAAAATCAAAAAATGATTCAAAAATTAAGAAATTATGAAGGAACAGTGTTAGAGGCGACAGGAGCATCAGGAGGAATCTGCACCATTTGGGACAAAAGGAAATGGGAACTAATAACTCAAAAAATCAGCATTCATTGGATTAGAACAGACTTGAGAGAACTCAATACAAAGGAGTTGTATAGCATTATTAATGTTTACTCCCCAAATCATTACAGAGAAAAAGAACAGTGCTGGAATTCAGTTAAAGAAGAACTAGCAGAAAGAAAAAATGGGAAATTAATCCTTGGAGGAGATTTAAATCTGATAAGAAACACAAAAGAAAAATTCAAGAGAAGCTCTTGAAGAAATAATGGAACAACATAATTTAATAGACATTCCACCAAGCAATGGAAAGTATACTTGGAATAATAAGAGAATAGGTAAGAATAATATAAAGGAAAGGTTGGATAGAATCCTTATTCATGAAAGCATAGCAGCTGCATTTACCCTTGTGAAAAGCAAGATTGTCCACACAATAGCTTCAGACCACAAGCTGGTAGTTATAAGCCTGGGTAAGTTGGAAAATCAAGGTCCGCTCCCCTTCAGATATAACTCAATTTGGGACAGCAAGGAAGAATTCGGCAAACAAATCAAAGATAGCTAGAAAATAAGTGTCACAGGGTCTCCTCAATACGTTTGGGAAACAAAGCTAAAGAACCTAAGGCTGCATTTAAAAACTTGGGCAAGAGAAAATGATCTCTGAGATAAAGCCAGGAAAATCGAATTGCAAAAAAAATGGACAACATTTGCAAGGAAAAAGAAAACAAAGAAGAAAGCAAAGAAGATTACTTACAAGAAAAGGAAATCTATATGGAAATTTATAAACAAAATAGGAAAGAAGAAGAGGAAAGTCGACTGAAATCTAGATGCCTATGGCTGAAATCAGGAGATAAAAACACAACCTTTTTTCATAATACAATGAAAATAAGGAGGGCAAGAAATTAGATTGAACAGATTCAAGTAGATGGGCAGGAGATAAAAGGAGCTGAAGAAATAAAAATTGCAGCTCACAAACACTTCAAAGAACTTCTAACAACAAGGGATCAGCATGCAGTTAATGAAGAATTTCTGCAACACATAAAAAAAAAAAAAAAAAAAAAAAATTGATCAGCATAACAGGGAATTAAATAAAGAAATCATTGAGGATGAAGTCAGAGAAGCGGTCTGGAGCCTTCATCCCGATAAAGCCCCTGGGCCAGATGGGTTTACAATGGCTTTTTATAGACAACATTGGCAAACTATTAAAAAAGATTTTATGAGAATGCTCAAAAATGTTTTTCAAAAAAAAAAATTTGGAGGAAACACAAAATCCTCCTATTTGGCACTCATACCCAAAGAGTCCAACCCAGCAACCTTCAATAGATATAGACCAATTTCCCTTTGCAACTCTTCTTATAAGATAATCACCAAAATTCTAGCAAATAGAATTAAAAATTTTCTTCCGGAAATTATATCTGAAAACCAAGGAGGATTTGTTCCCAAGAGGCAAATCATAGATAATGTGATCATCGTCTAAGAGGCTATTCATAGCAGTATCCAAAGGAAGGAGAAAGGAATGATTGTGAAGTTAGATATGGCTAATGCATTTGATAGAGTTAACCATAAATTTCTTGTGCAGTTCTAAAAAAATTCGGCTTCTCAATAGACTTTATAGAGACTATCCGGGCGTGTATATCAACTCCTTGGATAGCTCCTCTAATAAATGGAAGGCCCAGTAAATTCTTCCAAAGCTCAAGAGGGTTGCGGCAAGGCTGTCCACTCTCTCCTTTCCTCTACATCATCATGGTTGAATCGCTAAGTGCAACTTTGGAAAGCCAAAGAAAGGGGAAAAAATAACAGGTATCCAGATAACGAGAGGGGTCAAAGATATAAATCACTCTCTTTTTGCAGATGATACCCTTCTTATGGGTGGGGCATCTAGCATAATTGCGAGTCGATTTAAAAAAGTGTTAGATGAATTTCTCCAAGCCTCAAGAGGAATTTTAAATAACACCAAATGCAGAATATACTGTTGGAACACTTCCCCAAGAGTTATGCAGCGTATATCACAAATTCTGGAAATTCCAATACAAATAAAATGGACTCATTTCACTTATCTTGGGCTGCCATTAGCAAAGGAAATGGTAAAATCAGAATTATGGAGCAAGCAAGTGGAAAAAATGAAGGATAAAATTCAGAATTGGGAATGATGTGGCTTAATTTGGCAGGAAGAGTGATCATGATTAAGGCACTCCTTTCGGCCCTTCCCATATATCAATATGCAATAATTATGGCTCCGGAAAGTGCCCACAAGCAAATGGAAATAATAATAAGAAGCTTCCTATGGCAAGGAGGAAAACAAGAAAACAAAAATTCAGTTTAGTCCAATGGGAGCAAGTTACTCTTCCCTATGAAAAAGGAGGGATAACAATTCGATTACCAGGACTAATGAACATTGCTTTAGGGAAAAAAATAATTTGGAGAATGATAAATGGAAAAGACTACTGGTGGGAAAAAGTTCTAGCGATGAAATATCTAAATTGTCATAGAACAAAGTTGATAACTGACTCTATTCCAGATAGGCCATGCACTCAAATCTGGAAACTTGTAAAAAAGATAATCCCTCTTATTAGAGAACAAATCTCTAAAAATCCAAGGAATGGCAAAACAATTTCTATCTGGGAGGATCGAATAATGGGGAAAAATCCTCTAAATATGAATCAGAATTTAAGAGGACTTCAGTGCTAGATGGAAGAGAAAAGGATAAACACTTTATACTCTATTTTTGAGTGGGATCAGGATAATTGGATTAGATGGAAAATACCAACAATTCCAACAAGATTAAAAAGTCAGTGGGAGAAATTAAAAACGCACCTTTCAGGGGCTGCACCCATCAATAAAGAGGAGCAAGATGGCTTTATTTGGGACCCAAATGGAGGGGAATACACAGTGAAATCTGGGTATAACCTTCTTCAAGAACATCAAAGTCAACAAGATTGGAGTCTTTGGAAGGCAGCTTGGAAAACAGAATGTCTGCCCAAAATTAAAGTCTTCATGTGGATGCTACTCAAAGGTAAAATTCTCACCTCTGAAAATTAAAAAAAAAAAAGGAATACAAGGGCCTTCTAGATGTGCAATGTGTCAAAGGGAGGAAGAAACAATTCAACATCTTTTCATGAATTGTATGGTGGCTAGAGAGTGTTGGAATCATTTAACAAGTCCCTTGGAAATAAACATAAACTTTTCAACTCAGCTGACAGCACTACATAAAAATTGGGACAAAAGCTACCCGTACACAAAAAGAAAAAAGGCAACAATAAGTAGGATTTGGAAGTGCCTTCCCTCAATCTTGTGTTGGCAGATTTGGTTAGCCAGAAACAAATGTATTTTCAAGGAACAAAAACCAAGTTTAGGCAAGATTCTTTCAAAAACTTGGAGCCAAGTTTTAGAGATAATAAGCACAAATGGAGTATCAAAAATGGATCAGAGCAGCCTACAGCAAGAAGAAAAAGATTGGTACAGTAAAGCAATTTTAGAAAACAAAACAGAAGCAACAGCAAAAAAGAAAAAAGCCTCCATAGCCAAGAGTTGGAAATCAAGACTGGATGATAAAGAATTTGAAAAATGGATGAAAGAACAGAAAAGATACATTCTCTTTTTTTATGGAGCTTCAAAAAATAACTCAGGAAAAGCAAGAGTAGGCGGAGTCATCATAGATCCAAATGGAAAAAAAATCATAAATTATGAATGGAGTCTTGGAGAAATGACAAACAACAGGGCTGAAGCATACAACCTTCTATTAGGCACAAGGCTTTTAAAAAGAAATGTGATTAAGGATCCTATAATAATAGGAGATTCGGCAATCATAGCAGCAATGGCAACCAAAAAGGACTTCAACAACACTGCAATCAACAAAATTTGTCAAAGGATTAGAACCAACATAAAAAGTTTGGGAGATATAACTCTCAAGCATGTTATGAGAAATCAAAACAAGGAAGCAGACAGCTACGCCAACAAAGCAATTGAAAGAATAGTTGGAACTATAAAAGAAAATAATGAAGTTTATGTAGAAAATATACCATGATTTTCACATCCATAATGAGGATTGAGAAAGAAGAAATAGGAAAGAAACATATCAAAAGGGAAAAAAAAAGAAGGAAAATCAAAACATCACTTCAAGAAGCAGACTGCTTGTAGAAAACAATGAAGATTTGAGAATAGAGGATATCAAGTGCAATCAACATAGTTCAAAACACAATATCCTCCCAATCCCAAAAAAGCTCCAAAGCATGATTGATAAAGATCGCAGTCGTCCTTTACTTCTGAGCGAAGATGGTATCAGTCATATCAACCACAGGTAGCATGATCGAAAGTGTCATACAAGTTTAAGTCATATCTCAACGGGCATATGTGCAAGCAATCAGGTTATTCGATTCACGACGGTCACCTACAACAACAGGTCACTTCTTCATCCTGAGATCAATAAATTGGTGGCAACTCCTAGTAATATTCACTATTTGGAAAATTCTCAGTATCATCTATTAGGCCACTCCGTTAATAATCCCCGCAGTCAGCTTGAAGCTTATAGGCTGAAGCCCACAGGAACCCGTCATCCTCCCTTCCCCATTCTTTCAAGTTGTGTACATAGGAGCAATCCTTAGCTCAATCATTCAGTAGTCAGCTCTGATTCCTTTTTCGAACAGATCTTTGTCTTCCCCTGTTGCAGCCAGCCCGAAGCTTATAGATTGAAGCCCATAGGATTTCCTCCCTTCCTTGGTCTCTCAAGTTGTTCACACAGGATCAATACACATTGCTATCACCCAATTGATAGCTTCGTTTCCTACATTGACCAGAGCTCTGTCTTCCCCTGTCTCATTCATAGGCACTCATACAACTCCTCAGTCCTCAGGCTTTAGACTCTTTACTCAATCACTCTAGAAACTATCTCTTTCTATCAGCGCCCTCAAAACTCTGTCTTTGTGGAGCTAATCTCTTCATTCTCATTTCACAATCTGCCAAAACATCACCTCTCGGCCAACATCTTAAAACACGACCACTATAAGGATTGGTTTTAGTTAAAGCAGAGACAAAGATACAGTGGTTTGAGCGAAGCTTTGGAGAGGTGTCAACAAAAGGATCTCATTGTTTAGAACTTCTTCAACAGCAACAGAGGAACAAGCAGAAATCATCCTAGTAACGGGAATTCACTGGAATCAAAAAAGAAACAACCACGACATCATTTCAAAGCAGCAGAATGGCTTGCAACCCACTAGAGAGAGCAGAAAAGAATGGTTGCCCAACTTGTAGGGCCAATAGGTTTATGATTGGAAGATTCAACCAAGCACTAAAGGACCTCAGGGCCGAGATGAAGACTGTCAATGTGTACAAGCAAAGAGACATTGATCTTCAGAAAGCTGAAATAGAAGAACTAAAAGACAAATGCAAACATCTGGAAGAAGTTGTTGAGTACATAAAAAACCTCAACCAAAGTCAACAAGGGGATACATCCTCCAGGTATAGCAAGAAGCGCAACCCCTAGCAGGAGGAATCAGTTAACCAATTCTGGTGATTGTGTCTCTTTTTTCTAATGCAATGCAAATATAGCTTATTCCTAGGACAGTTTCTAAGGCAGTATGCCACTTTAGTTTTTGAAGTTCACAGTTTCAAGGTTGCAAATGTAGTGGCGAGGACTGTGCTCCCTTTTTGTGCACAACATTTGAAACAACTATCTTTCGAATGTACAAGGAGCTCGCTCCTTTTCTTGTTTGCAATATAACAAAAAGTAACCGATTGTTTAAAAAAAAATAAAAAAAAATTGTGTATGATGGTTTTAATAGAGTTTAGTCTCTATTAGATTTTAGGTTCAAATTTTATGGGGAGGGATTGAGGATGGAAGCTACCTTTTGGAGAATTAAACTATCCCAAGGGGCATCCAAGCTCGACCGAGATCCACATAGTCCTAGTGATAAGATCCCACTGTGGATACATCGTTCTTCCATCCAAAAGATGAGCTAGCCCCAACCTACACTCAATCTAGTTACAAAAAAAGTGTATGATGGTATTTATGTTTTGAATATGTTAGAGTTGGTCTTTTCCAACTAGTTATAACAAGTTGTAAGCTCACATAAAGATTTGTATCTACCCAATTGTCATAGATACCTTTAATCAACATTGGGCCTCCTCCATTGTTATAAATGGAGGACTTCTCTATGCATCTTTATAACAATGTGAGCAATATAATACTCTTACACAGTATCAGAGTTAGCGTTTCTTGCCATGTTGAATTTTTTGGGGAGCTTGTAATTTTTTTCTTTTTTCTTTTAGATTTGAATGGGGTTTTCATTTTAGATATGAATCTACAATGTCTCTCACCATCTTAATGCAGTCTGTCTTGCATATGGAGCACCCTCTCCAAATTCAAATCAATCTATGATCTACAATAGAACATGTTGAAATGGAGTATAGATCTGACAAATCTGATATCAAGGTTTTTAGCTCTTGGATTTAAGGGATTCATGTCATAGATTGGTATTCTAAGTGTCTAGTTGATAAAAAAAATTGTGCATTTCTCACTTTTGGAGGAAGAATACAAATAACTTTGTGCTTAGGGTTTCTTATTATCAAATTTTCTTTCATGATCTATGGTGTACTTGCTTGATTAGAATGTCAAGATTGGCCATGGAATTGGTTGGGCTCTCTACGACATGTATTTGTACCATTCAGGTATGTGATCTCGACCCTATTAGCTTGTTTCACAGACTCATTCCCATGACCATTATCATGTCCTTGAAAGCAGTGGCCATGGTGGAGAGCCACTGGACCCAAAATTTGGGATCCTTTAGACATTATTTATGAATTCTCAAGCCAAATGAACTTCTTGATCCCATTGTTCAATATCACAACAATAAGAAAAACACCAAATCTCATATATCCTTCAAATCATTTTCTCTCTTATGTAGAAGCATGGGAACATGTGCCTTTTCTCTTGTTAACATTCAAGCTAGACAACAAAGCAAATTTTCCATCCACATTGTCATTCTTCAGAGACAAAAATCAATCATCCACAACTACATCTAATAGCAAATCTCCTTGGATCATAGTGATATGGTCATCTATATTGTTTCTTGGCTTGACCACAAAAACCAAGCTTAGATCTACACATGTGTTAACCTTCTTTTGCAGCAATTTATTTTTATAGCAATGGAAACACATTTTCCAACTTGGTGCTATAAATATGTGAAAATACTACAGGAACTTTGTGAAAAAAGGAGTCGAGCAACTTTGCATTGAGGTTCTTCATTTACAATCCCTAGTTGTTGTCTTACAAAAATAAAATGCCACACTTAAGAAACAGTTCCAAAGAATTTTGATTGAGAAAATCAAGAAGATTGATAATCTGGAGTCAACCACAGGAAAATATTTCCATAATCTTGGAGAAGAGCTTCAAGAAAAAATTGACCTCCTTGATGATTTGAAGGAGGAAGTTGAGTCCTTGTCTGGCTCAAAAAATGAAATTTTGAAGAAGTAAATTTGTAAGCTAGAGGAGAAAAATAATCAACAAGGTATGGAGGTTTGTTATTTAAAAGCCTCAATGGAACTACTTCATGAAGAAGGGAGCCCTCTTCAACCAGAGAACAATAGATTGTTAGATCACAACCAAACTCTGAACAAGATTGTGATGTGTTGTCACAACAATTGATTGAGAAGGATGAGGTCAGTCACCTTCAGAATGCTCAAAAGGAGAATTTTATTGATGAGTTGTCAAGATCACTTGTTGATGTTGATAATGGTGCCTTTGTTTCACCTAGTTTTGAAAATCATACAACCAGTATTGGGTCCCGACTGCTGAGAAAAATGGGATATACTAAAGGAGGACTTGGGAAGAATGGATAGGGCAATGTTGTTCCTAATAACCCTGTAATGCAGATATCAAGACCGATCTTTCCATATGATCTTGCTATTGCCTCATTTCATACACCCAAATTTATTGAGACTAAAGAGGTGTCATTTCTTTTTGAAGGAATTCAGATTGAGGTGTTGAAAGAATATGCTCAAGTTGATTGTGATAAAAAAATCGATGACATGGTTGTTAATGTAATTCTATATAGTAGTATTGTTGCACCCCTCTTTGAGCCTACAGAACCAAAAAACCTGCCACATCAATATCCTCATAATGATCAAAGGAAATAACCTAGGCATTAGCATTTTTGGTCACATAATAGCCTTAAATTCAAATCATTACAGAAGAGATGTGAAAGGATGAACCGTGGACCATTATCAACCATCAAGATTGATTATGGTTGGATTAATGGATGGTCATGGAATCATTTGAACAAATGTTTGCAGACATCATAATGTTGGGTCTCATTAGTTGTTCAATCATATAGAGTTCCTCTTTGTAGTTGTTGATGTCAGTTTTAACCCTATACAGATAACACCTGCAAACAAATTCTTAAAAAAAACTAAAAAAGATACAATGGCAATCACAGAAAATGTACACATAGATTTTTCTCCTAGAACCCTCAACAATGCCCACCAGATTGATTTTTTATTATATTCCTTTCAATGTTACAATACATTATATACATGTCGAAGCATTCATAAACCCCCAATCCATTAAAACTGGATTAGAATATAGTTGTAGTTCATTTAATCGGATCTACAAAACCATGTGAAAAAAAAATTGATTATTAGTTGTGTTTTAGGGGGGAATTTGTTGATGAAAGAGACTGTTGATACTCGATCCTCCCATAGTTTTGTTTCGAGAGGGGGAAGTTTTATGATGAAAGATATTGTTATTGTTGTGTTTCCTGCAATCCTAGTATTTTCTTCTTTGTGATAGTGACAATGTTCGGACATCTTCAATATCGTTGTTGTACCATGTTTGAGTTGAGTTTGTCGTACTTATAGGCCTCATTTTTTGTTTTTTGGTTAATGGTGTTTCTTATATTTGAATCCTTTATCTTATTTATTTACTAACACCTATTTTCTCTAAAGCATTTCTAAGAAGTTGATAGTCTTTGATGCTCTTCTTCCTAGATACAACATTTTCTACTTCAAATATCAGCCAACCTCATTGAGGTTTCATGGCTCTTATCTTCGCAATTTTGGTATTTCAACTTCATACATCCTCATTGGAGCAAGCCTCTATTATTTCCATTCAGTGGATCCTTATGGGACCTACAATTTTAGCTCCATGCTTATCTGAGCATTGTCATCTTTCTCTCTTTTGGAGAGGAGTTCTTTTTCCTACGGGTTTTTCTCCTTTTCCCCAAGGAGAGTTTGTGCTTAGGTACCTTATCAGGCCTCATTATCGAGACCCAATTTTTTCTTTATGTTTACTTTCGAAATTTTTCTTAAGGGGGTTTGTTAGATTTGGTCTTTTCCAATGCTTATTTTCCCAATGATCTAGCTATAGTGAGTTGTAAGCTCGTGTAGGGATTTGTATTTGTCTAGTTTCCATAGTCATCTTTAACCAACATTGGGCCTCCTCCATTGTTCAAATATAAGTCTTCTCTATGTATCTTTATAACAATGTGAATTACAATACTCTTACGAAATCAAATTTTTTCAAATATGAAATAGTGTATTTTACATATATTAAAATCCTATTGTGATATAATTAACCAAGTCAATTTAACATTTTATCATAAAAATAAAAGTTTCCTCTAATGTCATATTAATCTTGAAATTTAATACTTATAATTTTAATATTAATTATGCATTAAATATTATAGCTTGGGTGGTTGGGTCAACAATATGTTTCCCTTCACTTAAGTTCAATTTCCATAAATGATTTTTTGACCCATTGTGATAAGGTCCGAAGGGTAGACACCCTCACGAGTGGCACCCTTATTATAGGTGTGTTTCCATGATACCTTGGCCCCTGCTAAGTTATAAGTTACCTGTTAGGCATTGGAATGAGCGTTGTTGGCAATAACCTAGGAGTTATAGTCGCAATAGTAAACTTTGAGCTTGAACCTTGACTAGATAATCCTAATGAGTTACTAATTCCTCTACATCTAAAAAAAATTTAATATTACTACACTAACATCGCTATCGTTAATATTTATATGCATCAAATTATTGCTAATAATTATATAAATTACAGTATCTTTGATCAATATAAAAAATAAAATAAAACATCATTCATACTAAATATGCTTTGTATGTAACTTAGCAAAAATGCATTTTGGGTAAGAGGTTAAATTCCAACCAAAAGTAGAATTTGGTTTTGTGTGTGGGATGAAGGTTAGATGCTAATGTCCACAGGGTCTTGGATAGAAAATTATCAGTTGCGTTGTTAAGGCACTCCTATATGTTAAGTCATTGGTTCGATTCCCCACCTATTCTGGCGTTATTCTTAGACATAGTCTCACCATTGTTGAACTTACAAAAAAATAGATTAGATGCTAATAAAAAACACATGTTTTCTCTAGGTAGATTCAGTAATGCCCACAAGTAGCATTGGCTTTCTTACATATATTATTTACTTGAAGCCACTTTTTGAGGTTAGGGTATGACCTAAAACTAATTTTGATTGTTAAGAGATCGTTTTCATTTAATTTAAGGAAATAGGTTGAAGACCCCCAAGGCATTTAACGAGAATGTAAGTCTACCCCTTATGAACCTATTATCACTACTCCAGATCTCCAAGGCTGAGGAAGAGTCTAGCTGAGGTAACCACAGACCAATATTTTGACTTGGTAGCTAGCCCTACCAGGTCGGAGAGAGCTCTCTCCAAAGGATCACAACCAATAGGGCTGGATGAATTAGGGTTTTAGGCTAGGTATAAAGTGAAAATGTTGTTTTGATTTGAATTGATTGGGTTAAACACTAGATGAGTGAATTAGGTCAGGGAAAAAGAAAATCAGAATTGCAGACATCTGATGGGGCAAAGTAGGCAAGTAATTTAACACTTCGTAGTATTTTGATGGAATGTTTAGACTGATGAGGTGCTAAAAAGAGCATGGAAATCATGAATTCTTTTTAAACTGAAGAAATGAAACAAATTATGATGATTTTTCCAAAACATAGCATAGAAGATGAATTTTGCTTATCATACTTGAAAATCAAACATATTTAGAAGTGAAATGGATCATGGAAAATACAAAACATTCACACACATGTAACTGAAGAAGAAACAATGTCAAAATACCATGCCACAGGAATCCCACCAAAATCGCTGCAACTCATCCAATATATTCCATGTCAAAGTTTGAATACAATAGTGTCTCTGATCACTAGTACAACATCCAACTGAGTCCAACCTCTAGAATGACTAAAAAAGTACGTGATACAGGCCTCAAACAAACTCCTCCCAGCTTCAGAGGTCGAATCCATGAGAGGAGGGGGAGTTCCACCAAAAACTGAACTGATAGCTAGAGTGTAGGGTGGTCAAAGTGACTCATCCCTAACTTAAGTGAACTGATTCATTACACCTCATTGAGTCCATTTACCTAATGTATTTACCCTAGGTAACAGTAAAAACATGATAATTACATTTACTTCATCAATTACATAAGTGAAAATTGATTTCCAAAGGTGAAAATCAAAACTGGAGCAAAACAATGAAAAATCAGGGAATTTTGCACTATGCGTAGTGCCAATGCTCTATGCACAACGCCTTAAGCCTGTGCGTAGTGCCAACTTCAAGCTGATTTTTGAAGGGGTTTCTGATGTCCAAATTGAGCTCAGGATAGCTCATTGGAAAGATTATCCTGTCTAATTTCTAGAAATTCCCTTGGTTCCAAAAAATGATAATATTTGACCCTCCAAAAGGTCAATCTCCCAAGACTGCTTCTGTGCGCAACGCCTCGCTGAAAAAGAGGGCAGAAAGGTGAATTGTGAGGTGTTTTTGGCCATTTCTCCCTGTCCAATGGTCCAAATTTGATGTGCTAATAGTAAAAAGTGTATGTTCTTGGCCTTTTGAATCCAATAGTAGTCTTGGTTTTCCATTTGGAGGCCTCAAGAAGATGCGCAGCACCTAGGGCGTTGTGCATAGGACAGTTCACCTATGCCAAAATTGTCCAATGTTGCACAAAAAACCCAAAAATGTCAAAAGTGCCAAAAATATTGTCAAAATTGGTGTATAAGCTGTTGATGAAGTGTTCTAGGCATAGAAAGAGGCCTCAACAAGGATATCCAACTTTCCTTTCTCTTCTTGCACCTTTAGGGTTTCAAGCTTTGACTTCATTTTCTTGAGCTTGGACCTTGCTATTTGGCTTCTTTGGAAATAGTACTTTTCCATCCTCCTATGTATGTCATTGTCCCTTTTAGCCTTGTCTAGGATCTTTTCAAGATGGTTGTTCACCCTCTCAAGCCAATGCTCCCTATTTTCATTGATCATTATGGCCAATTTCTCATTTAGGGTAAGCTCATTTGCTAGTTTGGCTTCTTTTTGTTTCTCTAATTCCAATGCTCTCTTTAGGCCTTTAGTTCTTGGCCTTTTCCTTGGCACTTGTTCTTCCATCTCATCATCATATTCTCCATATGCTTCATCAAGTAAGGCCTTAACCTTTTCTGCCTCTCTTTGTGCTTTTATGAATTTCACTTCGTCAATGAAGTGCTTTGTATTCAACTGCTTATTCTCTTGCTTGTAGAAGTTAATGACAAATCTGGCCCTGTCAAGATTAGTTTGGGGTTCTCTAATATTGGCATCCTTCCCCTTGAGGACTATGCTAATGTCCTCATAGTCATCTTTCTCACTTAGATCAACAAGCTCAAAATCATGTTTTGTCTCATGGAGGTCCTCCTCCTCCTACTGGATCTATACCTCTGTCATCTTTTCTTTACCTTTGTGTACCTGCTTTGTTGATGAAGAAGGCAAGGCCCCTCCCACAATCTGTCAGGAAAACACCTGCCTATGGCCTCTCTTATAAGTATGTTCCAATGTGCTCAAATCTACCCTCTTAGGCTTTATGACCTCAACTCTGCCAGGTAACCCTGCATGATCATGAAATGGTGATGATGGTGGTGAAATAGGCTGAGATGATGGAGGGATAGATGTAGTGGGCTGAGATGGAGGGGGTATTTCTTCATCATGATGATAAGTGGGATGAGATGAAGATGGCATATCTTGAGCATGTGGAGGTTTTTAGAGCAGTGAAAATATGATTGGCAATGGAAGTGTCCCATGCAATGTTCAGCTGGTTAAGGTGATGGAGGACAATGATCATGATCAAAGAGTGATGGAAAAGACTGTTCATTTGCTGCTCATACCTTTTTCCCTAAACTGTGCATGCTATTTTCTCAATGCCCCTGAACAAATAATAAGGGCAATTGAGCATTCTGACTCTTGTGAAGTGCATGAGCAATTTGATATGGTATGAATAAAGTCTGGAAAATATGCCTTCACAAGTGAAGTACTTCATGATGATTTTCATCATGGGAGCATATGTACCAAGAAGGTGGCTGAAAGGGAAGAATCTCTTTCTCTCATTTCTATATCGAGGCTTCAAATATGGCTCATAATACTGATGATCTAGGTTTTGAAACCACCTTTCACCCACATTAGGTATTCCAATAGTAGCAACAATAATGTCTAAGGATATGGTGAAGGTTACCCCAGCAAGGGTCACTTGATTGTCTTCAAGATTTGAAATGAACACTCTAGTCAAAACAGGATGGCTTTGGACTATTTGTACCATCACACAAAAATCAAAACATCCGAAATTCTTGAAGGAAGTGACTGTTATAGGCGATTCCATTAACTCTCTGGTGTTGGTAGGTTCAAACCTCAATATTCTTCTTCCTTTGTGTGGTTTTCTTTCTTCTTGGTCTTCTTCCTTTGAAAAATCTATGTTTTCTTCCTCCATTATGTGTTTTCTTTCCTCTTGCTTGAAACCCTAGGGATTAGGAAATAGGAGTGGGAATGGGGTAGGAAAAATTTAGGGAGTGGAGGAAGGGATTAGGGAATTTAGGGAAGTGATGGGGGAGTGAAATGTGTATGGGATTTAGAATTTGATATTTAATTACAGGTATGTAGTATGGCTGCCTATGGATTTTGTTGCCTAGGACTTAGGGTTTAAGGGAGAATGCACTTCGGATATGGATTTAGCAACTCAAGGGTAGGGATGGAGTTTATTGTGATGTGGGGAGGGGAGTAGGATCTTAGGAATAGTTTTTTTTTAGGGGTGTAGGAAAAAGCTAGGGTTTTCAAGGCTCTAGAATTCCCAATTTTAGGCAATAAACTTCATAGCATGAATGCCGACTTTGAGAGGTGTAAGGAGGGATGAACAAGGTTGTACTTACTTGATAAGAGGCTTAGAAACCATGTATTGAAGGTTAGGAACCTTTGTTTGCAGTTTGAGAGCTTGTGGGAAAAATTTGACTGGTGCGGAACACCCTTAGTGCATGCGCAGTGCCTTCAACCCGTGTGCAGTGCCTTAAGACTGTGCCCATTGACTTTAACTTGTGCGCAACGCCTGCAACCCATGTGTAGTGCTTGCAGTCCGTGCGCAACGCCTGCCTCTGTTTTTCTAATTTCACCCAAAATCGTGAGGAATGGTGCTTTGGGGTTTTCTCAAGCAATGATAGGAGGCAAATGGAGTTGGGTTAGATGCTAGGAAGGCCTTTATACATGAGTGAAATTGATCATTAGCTTTAAAAACCCACTTTCTAATGTTTCTCTTCTCCTTTTGAAATGGTTGCTCTTTCCTTTCTAACTTTATTATTTGCAGGTGGATGATGCTAGAGTGTTGGGACTCTTCAAATTTGATTTTGCTTTGGATGGATTTGGCACATATTTTTCTTAGTTGGCAGCTCAAGAATAGTATCTTATTACATATAATGAACATAAAATTACATAAATTGGAAAAAATATTACATCTCTGTTTTTTGAAATAAAATTACAATCTGAAATAGAACTGATACTTGGAATAAAAATTAGAACTTGGGAAAACATAGCTACATGTTTACCAATCCTCTTTAAATGACAAAAGGATATTATTTTTCTCACTCTTATGCTTTTCGTTGGCTTTATGCAATGAAATGGAGTATTATTGGACCTTGAAAGAATGAAACCTAGTGACCTAATAAGACCTTGAATGAGCAAACTCCATGTGGACTTGACTGACGCAAAACATGATGAAATGAGCCTTTATGGTCAATGTATGCTCAGTGAGACACATGAAGGTGGGCTAGCAAATATTGATTTTAGAGAGAGAGTAGGACTTTTGACATAGGGCTACCATCAGTGAGTAAAGTTTTGAATGAGGACCTAGGTGGAATGACAAAAATTCAAAATGGGACCCTAATATGATATAAAAGAGGAGTTTTGATCACTGATAACAGTATGCAAAAACTGACACTAACAAAACTAACAAATTTGGGTAAAACATAGAAATTGTTTATAATTTTATGAATTTCTTTCTTGGAGTTGTTTTTAATGGGATATTTTGGATTTTCGGTTTTGAAATTTAGAGGGAAAAATTGAGGTAAAATTTTAATTTGTATTATATATTTTGATTTCGATTGTATAAAGGTTACTCATCACACTTATGATTTTAATAAATTTCTATTAAATTTTTAAAGAAACTAAATTTAAAAAACGCAATTTTTTTTTCTAAAACGTCTTAAAAAATAACTCACCTAACAAAATTTTTACATACCTTTTTCCATATAGAATATGATTGTCTAAATAATAAAATGTTCTTTTACAACTAAATGAAGTCATATCGGAAGTCCACGCGGCAGAAGCATGATAGTTATCTTTAAAATATGGACTTATTATGTAAATCTTTTTTACCTCCGTAATTAAGTTGGAAAGTAACTTTTAGTTTCATAAGTATGATTGTTAGTTATCTTTTATAATAAATAATGATATACAATATTAAAAAGATAATTAATATTTTAAATAATGGGTTTTAAAGTGATAATACATTAAATATTTAAATAATTTATTATTAGAGTAAATATAAATTAAAATTTATTAATAATAAGTTGAATTTTTAAGATTTTTTATATATATTTTATAGGAAGAATATAAATGTTTTAGTTTGAGTGTTTTTTTGGGATTGTTTAATAATAAAGTTTGAAATCATTACAATAAAGCTTGTTATGTTATTGAATTTAAGTTTGGAGGATAATTTATCTCTCTCAATTACTCAATTGATGTGATATTTAGTTTAATTATATAACATATAAATGTATTTATGAACCAAAAATAAAAAGTTTAACTAATTAAAAATAATTATTAGAAATAGTATTGTAATTTGTAAAACAAAAAATCAATGTTACATTTCTTGGATCATGTTACATAATAATGCCTCTACCACATGGGAGACAAAGGCTTAAACCAATAGTCTTTTCCATAATCCTTCCTTCATGTTGTTCTATGATGGTACTTGCTTATCATGACACTTCATGCAAGTTTTAGGGATAATCCAAGGGAAATGAGGGAGATCTCACTTTAAGGTACATAAGGTGAGGGCATCCAATGTGATGATGCCCTTGGCATCAAGATTGTACCTAGTTAGAGTATCTCTTAATGGAGAAGTAAAAGAGTGATGATGAATGAAAATGGCATGATCCCTTTTAACCAAGAGCACTTCAATGGGTTCACTACTATCTTTAGCATTCCTACACCTACCCTCGTTGGTTTGTTTGACTTGATTAATATAGGTAGATTTACTCCCTATGTTGTTGGTATTCCTTTCTATTTTTAGATTTCCTACTCAGATTATTGTGGGGTTTACTCTAGTTTTTCTCCATGTTATCTATGGGCTCTTTGTCCCCTCCCCTCTACTTATATGTTGCGACAACTTTTGGGATGGTGGCACTATAGGATCTTCTTAATTAGATAAGTACAATTATTCTACTCTGTTAACACCAAGGTTTACCTAACTTTCTTTGTTGTTTTTCTAGCTCCCAATGAGAGTCTTGATTGGATAGATTTGGGGATGGTAGCATTATAGGATCTTCTTGCTTAGACATGTGTAGTCGTTCTACTCTACAAAAATGAAGGCCTATCAGACCTTCCTTGCTTCTTTTCTAGCTCCCAATGAGAGCCTTAGTTGGTCGACTCTCTAACAATATGGGACTTTGGTGGTGGAGGAAAATGGGAAGCATCAGTGGTCGTTCTAGTTCTAATGGTGAGGTTGGAGGTGGTTCTAGTGTTATTAGTGATGTTAGTGGTGATCTTGGCTTTGCATCCAATGTCTACCAATGGCGGGTTTCTCCTTGTGTGCAGGGATATAATATCTAGAGCCTACACAAAGAACAAATGACTTATAAAATGGCTAACAAAAGGAATTATGAGGCTTCTGATTCCAATCAAAGAGTTGCAACAAGAAAAGGGAAGGCCAAAGCCTCCACTTGCAAGCATGTTATGCCTTCTTCTCCAGGCACTAGGGTGGTAGAATCATCCATGCAAAACCATCAACAATTCAACCAAGATATAACTCAAAAAATTATTAATGAATTGGTTGATGTGGTTAAGCAATGATGCCTTCAAATGCCTAAGCAATATCTTAAAGATTAATATAAAGATTGGATTTTGGACTCTAGATTTTCAAGGTCAAAAGACACCGAATGTTATGGTCCATGGCGTTTTCCTGGATGGCCAAGACCCTTGTGGACATCACCCTAGAAAACTAAGGTCATAAGGAACCTAAAACTATAGACATATTGAGAAGGTTCGAGACCATGTTTATAGTTATATGCAGAGTGGTTTTCCATGAGCTTCAAAGTCAATGAATGAGAACCAAGCAAAGTAGAGGGCACCATGGAGGTTAATAACACATTTGAATCACATGGTACTAGCTCAAATCTTATTGTTATTGAAGATGAATCTTGACATAAACCTTTTAGAAAAGCTAAAGGGATATAAATGACCTCTCTGTCGAATCCTTTGAACGCACCCATCCATAATGCTACTCGTTATCAGTGTTTTCATGTTTCTAGTTGTTTATTTGTTATACTTAGTGTTTTGGTCCATTATCTTTTAAAAGTTAGTCTACTACAATTTAAACAATCTTTATATGCATAATATGAAATACTTAAAGAGGTATTTGCAAATATGATAGAGGTGTAGTTTTAGCCTCAAGGGTTAGCTCAATTGGTTGAGTACTTGTAGTTAAGCACCTTTGCTATTGAGAGGTCACGAGTTCGATTATCTCGACACTCTTGAAGTCAAGCTTTGTGTTTGAGCAAGTGAGAAGTGATCCCTTTAGATGGATTTGCTTAAAAAATATTCCATGGACATAATAAGTCACCGATATCTAAGGACCATGTGGCATGAATCACATTGAAAGATAAAAATCTAATTTCCTTTTTAATCGACCCCAACTAACTATCATTATACTATTTTTGTATGATATTAATATATAAATGGTATGGTTTGCCAAAAACAACTAATGTTATATTTTTGTCTAACAATATTCGAATGCCATACCATTAACTCTATTAAGTTTAAAAAACATACTAGAACTAATATTGTAACTTGTAAAGTGAAAAATCTATTTTACATATTTTTCTAATAATAAACTTGAAATGCCGTGCCAATAGCATTTTTAAATGAAAAACCACTAATCGTACGTACGATGTACATGGATATATCTTGAAGGTTTGGAATAAAAGCACAAGGGTCAAAATTGGATGGCTGAGAAAAATTTCTTTAATCCAACTTGTGATAGGTTTGCTTTTACTAAGTTACAATGTCAATAAGGGTTTTGTGTGTACCATAAAGAATGTCTTACTCTTAGTTATATGTAAATAAAAAAGTACAAATACATAGTAAATAATCCTTACCTACATCATAAGTCGTTAATTGGTATAAGTATGATATTGGTATAAGTCTGGGAAAAATTTAAGTGTGAAACTCAAAATGATACGTATAGTGATATTGATTATGAATTTTATTTTTATTTTTTACTTCTTTCTTTCTCTCTTTTTTCTCTTTGATAGGGTGTTTGCGCAACAAAGTTTTCATGATGAGAGACATAATGGAAGCATTTTGGACATTTAGTTTAATGATAAAATGGTTTTACAATGGAAATTTAACGGGGATATCATAGTTATTAACATGCGGGTAATTTATTTGGCGAATTGGGTGGCGGTCTTTGGTGATAGAGATATGCTCCAAATTTGGCACCACATTCCCTTCAGGTGGCAAGACTTGGGATCGAAAGCCTCTTCACTCAATAAGTTGTATCGACTTAATTATGTGCAGGTGGGAAATAAGTTTATCGTGTACATTAGTTCCTCAAGATGCAAAATGTTTTTTTCCTCTGTGCAACTCGGCTGCTCCTCATATTGCAAACTGGTTATGAGCACAATCACCTTTGACATATGAGGTAATCTCATTTATGAGAAAATAATGTGTAAAAGTCTTGAAAGAAGGGAATACAGTCTATCACATTACATCTTGCTTGCTATGAAGAGCATCTTTGTTCATTACCTCAGGCTACACGCTTCGTCCCTCACGTCCTCAACTCGTTATTATTGCATGGTAATGGACTCAGGGTGGTGAAACCATTGTGCTAAGGTTGCGGCTTGGGTTGTTGCGAAGGTATTCTACTCTTGTATCTTACTTGAATTCTTACAGTATATTTGTGTCATAGTTGTGTGAAGGTCAAGTCATCTCTTCATTGTATAGTTTGTAACAACTCATTCACTCCTTGGTCTCTTTTTGCATTGCTCTTTACGCAGAGGGAAAATGTTATTTATTCTCTTCCTTCATAATTTGGGGTCTGGTCCATTTTTTGAGATGGTGGAAGTATTACCCTCAACAACTCCTCAGAAATCGAACCCTGTCGGGATCTCTTTCATCTGTCCAATGTTGGTCTATGAATTGTGGTACCCAGGCACCTTCTCCATTTGTTTTTAATAGGATATATGGTCTAGTTATTTGTTCAGTATATAATGTCTGGTTATATAGTCTTCCTCCTTTACTATACAGTTTCACGGAAGGTTGGGGTTACCAGAAATATTCACTAATGCAAAAGTCTTGGGTTATTAAGTGATTTAGTTACTCCATATAACTTTATCCATGTTGTTCCTTTAATGTTTGTAGCCTCTTTTGTTAGAGAATCTATCTATCCCATGTCTTAGTCACTTGTGTCTCGATCCATCACAGTAGGTTAGTACACCACATCCTCTCTTTATTTGCATTGCAGGTCAATTGGCTATATGGCTCCTTAGTAGTGCCTTCCTAGTCATAGGGGTGGCATGACTGGGTCACCTTCGTCGAGAGGATGATGCTTATTCGGTTGGGAATCAAACACCAATTTATTTGAGGAAGCTCCCCTTGAGGTCCGGAAGGAAATCCTTCATCTAGAGGCAAAAGCGTTTGGTGACCGTGTTTATTTCTTGGACTCGGAGATTGGAGGCAACAGCCTCAAATGGGTTCCAGACTCGGGAAAGTTCTGAAAGTGAAGGCTTCATTTCCTACACTCCATCACCCATCATCAACTACTAAAAAATCTTCTCAGCATGGTTATCAGAGACAAGCAAGTATACAACTACAACTTATTTCCAGGCCATAAGGAGATAGAGAGACTTCTACAAGATATTAGATATAACTTAGATGATATAGTGGTCGGAGTTTCACGAATGGAACGTTATGTTGTCTCTTATTCATGCATTGAATCGAATGAGCACCATAACGTGCCAACAGTCATCAACGCTCCAACACAAGCCTCTCCTCACACCAACTCTTCCACCACATCGCCAGTAATCATCTTGGACTAGCAAGTCCATTGAAAAATTTGTCTACGAATCTACCATGGGTGACAAGTTATGTTTTTTGTAAACGCTATCTTAATGGTTTTGCAAAGCCTAGTCTTTTGGATGACTATAAGTATTATGGTAACTTATTATAGTTTTGGTAGGACTAGTAAAAATGAAGAGTTATCTGTCAAAATCTACAATCCTTGGGATTCTCAACTTAGTTTTGGGTAGTTGGTAGATTTGGTAATACTTATGATAAACCTCGAGTATAATCAAGATTTCCCAAGTTACTCTTTTTGGAGGTTTGCTTGAAAAGATTGTAATGTAAAAAAAAATGATAATCAATAGAAATCTACTCAACAAATTTACAAAAAAAAAGATTATGAATCTTTTTTAAACTAAAATATATAACATCCTTATTGAAATAAAGATATCATCCATACTAGAATAAAGTTGCAACCACATTGTACAACAAGTTCATATAATTTAAAGAGATAGAATTTGTTATGAGGGATTCAAAATTTCTAAAATCTATAAAGAGTATACCTTACAGTTTACATTGTTCTTGCAATTTTATTCACAAAACTAAAAGTCCTAAATATATAAATTCTCATAAACTGGCCTAGAAAATGTAATTGTTAATACATAAAAACCTAAACCTTTTAATGAAAAGCATGCCCACTGTAGACTTCTTGCAAGACCATAAGATAGAATAGGTGCAGTAAGAACAAAAGTGAATAAACACTATCTAGTGTACCACTAGTAAACAAAGTCAACAACCTCTATAATAAAGGTAGACACAAATATTTGTAGAATAAATCAAGGCTCCATTAGGTCATATACTAGAATAGATAGAATGCAAAAATATTCCCCCTAACAAACAAAAATAGCTCCACCTTTATTGCAATTACCCATGACATCGTCAATTGGGTATATATTGAGTGGTTGTGGGATGGAGTGTTACCCTCACCACCCGAGTTCTATTCTCATAAGTAGCATGTTGAGCCCATAATGAGTATATTGTTGTAATTAATTTAACCCATGTTGTTGACCTAGCCTTATGCCCTAAAGAATCTAGGGTTCATCCTAGGTACCATCCTTGGAATGAGAGGAAGTGTCTGAGGGTTTTCCTTAGTATATGTTACTTGGAAATAGAAAAAGATCTATCTCATCACCCTAAATTTCACTCCCATAACTAGACTTGAAGGTATCAATGTGAAGTATTAGAGGGCGTGGGAGGAGTTATACCCCACTTCTTGTGAAGTGACGAGCCTCATTATTTCTCTACTAATACAAGTTGCATTCCATTCCTAATGTTTGGATAGATTAGATTCAAGGGAGATAGTCTGTGATAGAATCTCCCCCATTTTCACTCAGTAAACCTTGGTTGAAAAATGCTTCCACAATTTCCATTGAGTCCTATGAAGGACTTGGAAAGACTTAATGGAGTCAAAACAATATGAAATTCTTTGAATTATAAGAATCAATCTCAAGAGACATTATGTTAGAAGAAACCAAGTTTGTCATCTGTGAAATGTTATTTGAAGAGCCACTAACACCTATGAGTTCTTAGGATTTTCTCCATTGTTCTCATTATTTTTAACCACTTATATAGAACTAAGGCTTATGCCTAGTTGTTATATGTTAGTATCAAACCACGTGCGTAGATATATTGTCCCTCAAGGTGGTAAACAACCCCCTTGCACTTGCCACCCTGGATTATTACTATTAAGCATGAAATTCAAAAAATAATTATCTTTATAAAAAATATTAATAAATAAAATAAATCATAAATATTGTGGATATTTATTATTATTTTTAAGCATGACATCAAAAAATAAATATTTTAAACATCAATTATCTGTCACGTAATTTTTTTCTCTCGAGGAAATCCTTGCAAAAACCCTTTTTGAATTCTATCATGATCCATAAATGGTATGGAGCCTAACTCCGATGGACTAAGAGAGTTAAACCTGTGACCTCCTCAACTTTAAAGAAGGGATTCCACATTTAGCTTAAATTGAACTAAACCTTAAAACTCACACATTAAATTAATTAATTAAATAAAATTTAAAATATATACCTTATCAAATTAATCTCCATTTTATCAAAAAAATACATACTTAGATTTAAATAACACAATGCTTAGTTGTCTAATAAAAATAAACAATGGCCACCCCCATATGGAGTGCCTACTCCAAACCACCCATGTGATGATGACACTTCCCAATGCATTAACATTATTTGCCATTATTGGCTAGCACCACTTGGGAGCTCGTACAGATCTTGAAGAAGTTGGTGATATGCTGGGAGTTAAGGCCCATCACTTTATATTGAAAGGGTGTTCATTGATGTTATCCCTCGTAAATATTCATCATTACTTCTTAGAGGCTTCTCACTGCAATGATAGCAGTGTTTTTGGATCGTCGGCGGGAAAGTTTCAAAATCCATGCATGTTTGACTTAGCATCAGGATTTCCTTATATTTTGGGTAAGTTTCCCCAATTTCTCTCAAAGCCTCAATTCCTTTTTGCTTGATCTTTTTTCCTATACATTTTATTAGGAAGCCTCTCCTCTTCAGCTCCCCCAACTTAAGCCTTTGTAGCTTGTCCTCATTTATCTTACCTCTGGGTTCATTAGAGCTTGGTCAAGATTGGCTATGCCAAACCATCCCTTTTCATATTCCTTGATGGTGGTATTTCATGTGTTTGGCTCCTCTATGGTTTTTTTCCCCTGTGAGTAGTGCCCCCTTCCATCAATTCCTCATATTGTTGTAAAATATGCCTCAACCAGGCACCTCATGTCACTTTCATGAGAGATGTGGATGAAGGGAGCCCCCTTAGTTGAAAGTTTAAGCTAGCACAGTGGCCTCCATTGCACTCTACTAAGAACATACCTCTAAACATACAAGAAAGAAAAAGGGCAAGGGTAGAAAGATGTCTTTTGTAATACATAGAAGGGGCAATGGAGTCTAGAATTGGGCAACACTAACTTAAGATGTTTTGAGTAAAATATTCATAAAAAACATTAATTAAATAATAATATTAACAATAAATTAAATAATTTAATTATTTAATGGCTCATTAATTATGAAAGGGCATATATCAAAATATATGACCACTCACCTTTGTGGCCAGTCAATCTCTATATAGGCACACCACCACGAAGGATGTAATTACCATTCTATTCTTATTAAATAATACAAAAAATTACTTATTACACATATATACACATACTACAGGCAACTATACTCTTGCGTACTAGTTCTCTCTTATAGTGGTATCAGTGCGAGTTGATTCTCGGAGCGCTTCCCCTACTACACAACTCTTCATACACAGTTTTGTCATTCTTTCCTTCATCTGACTTTGCTTCATATACTCCTCACTGCTTCGTTTTGCTGCCATTTGCGTCCCATCTCCACACCACATTCCGCCAACTTCACACAACTAGCCACTGCAATATGAATCAAAGTATATCTACGTGTTGTGCCAATATCAAATCACATCCCATCCGATCACTATATCGTCTCATTTATCTTCATCATTGACCGAATCTCATTCCCCGGACAATGTCTCTCCTTAGCCCTCGTTCCTTCCTCGTCGCCTTTTGCTTCCTATATTGTTCCCCGACCATGCCAAATCTATCTTCTGCCTGGTTCTGACCTTTTTCCTACACACTGTTCTGCCTCGTCGACCGTCTGCCATCCGTTGTTAACCTTGACCCATTTTGTTGCCAATCTTCTAACACCTCCGTATGCCTGGTGATCGATCTTCTGTCGTTGGTCGTCGCCACCAGTTTCGTTAACTCTCGACCCTTGCTCTTCCAAACGCCGCGTTGTATCAATTCACGTGCCCATACCGGTGTAATCAACATATCATAAAAGACTATATACCACTATATATAATTACATTCTATATAATTACTAATGTAATTATATATTACATAATTATGAAACTATATAATTAATTTAGTGATTAATATGTATATAAATATATATATATATTTAGTAAAAAAATATATATATTTAGTATAAAAAAATAGTTTAAAAAAAGGAAGGGTGGGTTCCGCCAAGAAAAAAGGCAAATGGCGAATAACCAATTATTACAAGCTAATCTTAATTGTTGTAGAGACAACATTAATGACGTGCGGTATCGTCTTGGAAATTTAGAAAAAGCACAAACATAATTTGACGAGGACCAAAAGAAGTTAACATTAATGATGGAGAGGATACTTGAAAGAGACGACAAGTTTGAGGAAAGCACCAAAATACTTGACAACCATAAAAAATGACTTAATCAATTAATGGAAAAAGTGGACATGCTAACAATCCAAATTATTCAAGGACTAGAATCCAACACGCAAGGTAGGATTATGCATGGACTTGTTGATCCACCTAAGATGTGTTTTTCAAGTAGCCAGTGTTACACTAAAATTCTGGAAATAGACTATCAATGGATTAAAAAGGAGCTCTGAAAATATGATGGAAAAAACCATAAAGGCGTTATTGTCTGGGTTAATAAAATCAAAGCCAATTTTGAATCAAACTCGCCAATAGGCGAATGAGAAAAAATCATGACCGCATCCAACAATTTGGAAGCAGAGGCATATGATTGGTTCCTATGGTGGTCTGGAAAATGTGACGCTTGTTCCTTTCTGTGGAAGAACCTTGTGGATGATTTTCTATGAATGTTTTATAACGAAGAAGAAGATGATGTCTACGAAAGATTTTTTCTTCTTAACCAAAAGGGGTCTATAAGTAAATACACCCACAAATGAGAAGTATTGGCTACAAGAAGAGGAGGATTCACTGATGAACAACTGCTTAAAATGTATAAAAGTGGACTTAAGGAGTATAATCGTGCATAATTGAAATTGTACAAACCTAAAACTATTGAAGAATCTACACATGCGGCAAGGTTTATTGAACAAAAACATAAGTTCAAAATGTCAT